>JAQZBX010032750.1:0-17900 GCA_029593785.1 Cabassous unicinctus
AGTGAGATGCTTCAGGCTCCATGCCCCCACAAGTGTTGAACAACCAGCAAGAACTGGCAGAAACATCTTTCTCAGAGCTCCAGGAAACAGTTAAAGGACTGCAGTAACAAAGCCAGCACCAAACCAAGGCTACTTCAAAGCAGTAGGATCCCATGGAGCCCTGGCTGGCCCCTCCTCCATACCTCACCTTCTCAGCGCAGAGTAGGCCTGCACTCCCAGTGAGGATCTCTGTGATCTCAGTGAGAATGACTGGTCCTTGTATTGCAGGGAGCAGAGCAACGCTCGTACACATATGGGAGCAGATATATCTTCCCCAATCTGTCTGGTGGTGGCCTGAGGGACTCGCCATCCCAGAATTTGCCTTGTGTGTGGAAGGCAGCTCACCGAGCCCTCCTACAGAATGCAGTCGAGTGAAGGCCTGGGGCAAGAGATAACTTGCTGTGGCGTACACAGTTCAGTGCCCAAGACAGTGAAGAAATTGTTGCCTAGGGAAGAGGAAGGCTTGTATCCATGTAAACAGGAAATTCCTAGAGTCACACATACATGCCCGAGACAAGAATCATGAGCAGATGACCAGAAGGCAACAAGAAAGCCCCAATGCTTTGGCCTGGAGCATTCTCTGACTCATTTTATGGATCAGCCCTGAAGAAGAGCACAACCATAGGTCAATCAGCAAAAGATGAGAAATGTGTTTTATTTTCTTCTTCCTCTTCTTTTTCTAGTTTTTTGTTTTTCTTTTTTTTTCTTTCATTTTTTGGTTTTTCTTGTTAGCTCCTGGCATGCAAGGAAAGCTCTGTCAAAACACTAGCTGATATAATTTGTAGAAACAGATGCCTAAGAGTCTAAATTCCTTATAGTAATAACATAGTAAAATATCAAAATTCCAGGTTTAAAAAAAAATATTACAATACATACAAAGAAACAGAAGTAAGGGCCCAGACAAAGCTGAAGAGTAAAGCATTAGAAACCATCAATGAGGAGGCTCAGACTTGGGGCATTCCAGACAAACTTTTAAAAATGGTCCTAAATATAATCAAAAGAGTTAATGGAAAACATGAACAAAGAACTAAAGGAAATCAGGAAAATAACAGATGGACACAGAGTATCAATAGAAATGAAAATTATGAAAATGAACCAAACAGAGCTGAAGACCACTGTTAACAGAAATTTAAAATTCCCTAGAGAGATTTGGAGCTGGCAGAAGAAAGAATCAGTGAACTTGAAGATAAGTCAATTGAAATCATCCAGTCTGAGGAACAGAAAGAAGAAAGAAAGCAAAAAAGTGAACAAAGCCTGAGGAACCTGTGGGACAGAATCAAGCATACCTATATACACACTGTAAGAGTCCCAGAAGGAGAAGAAAGAAAGGGGTAGAGAGAACATTCAAAGAAATAATAGCTGAAAACTTTATGTAATGGGAGTCATCCAAGATACTCAATGAACTCCAAACAGGGCAAACCCAAATAGACCCATACTGCAGCATAGTATAATCAAACTGTTGAATGCCAAAGATAAAGAGAGAATTCTGAAAGCAGCAAAAGAAAAACAACGTATCACATACAAGAGAACCTCATTAAAAGTAGATGCAGATTTCTCCTCAGAAACCATGGGAGCAAGAAGGCATATTTAATAAATAATATATATTTAAAGTACTGAAAGCAAAATATTGACAATCAAGAATTTTTATATACAGCAAAACAGTCTTTTAAAAATAAGGGAGAGATGAGGCCATTCCCAGATAAAAGCTGAAGAAGTTCATCATCACTAGACCAGCCCTATGGGAGATGCTGAAGAGAGTTCTGCGGGTTAAAAGGAAAGGACAATAGACAATATATTAAAGCTGCATAAAGAAGTAAAGATCACCAGTAACAGTAACAACATGGGTAAATATAAATGCCAGTACTATTGTATTTTTGGTTTTTTACTCTTTTTACTGCCTACAGGATCTAAAGGGCAAATGCAAAAATTGTAATGAAAAATCAGTGGTTTGGGGCTGATAATTTATTCACATGTACTTTGTGATAAGAGCTACATAAAGATAGGGGGCAGAGAGGAATAGGAACATGTTTGTGTATACTACTGAAGTTAAGCTCGTATCAAAGCAAACAAGATTCTTATAGATTTAGGGTGGTAAATTTATATACCACGGTAATTACAAAGAAAATACCAGAGAATATAGAAGCTCATAGAGACAGAAATTAGAGTAGAGGTTGCTAGGGGCAAAGGGAGGGAGAATAGGGAGTTAATACATAATGGGTATAGGGTTTCTCTCTGGGGATATGGGAAAGTTTTAGTAATGGAAGGTGGTGAGGGTACAGCAACATTGTGAATGTGATTAATCCCACTGAATGGTATAGTTATGTTGGATATATGTTCCCACAATTAAAGAAAGAAAGAAAAAAGAAAAGCAACAAAAGGGACAATGACAATTAAATGGAATACATGATCCTGAATGGGACCAAACAAGGGAGGAGAAATGGATTATAAGGACATTATTGGGACATATGAAAAGGAATACGAACATAAGCTTTATATCATTATTACGTTTCTTGAACTTGATAACTACACTTAAGCTGGCTACATAAGTGAAAATCCTTGTTCTGAGGAAATGTGCATGGAGTATTAAATGCTGAAGGCACATAATCTATAAACCTACATTCAAGTTTTCAGAAAATGGATTGATGGATGGATGGATACGTAGAATGATATGGCAAACGTGATAACTTAAAACTGATAGGTTTGGGTATCTTGGGGGATAGGAATATGTTCTGCATATGGGTTTTGTATTAGTTTTACAATTATCCTATAAGTTTGAAAGTATTTCAAAATACTTTTTAAAAAATAGAATAAATAAGTAATTCATGGACTGGAAAAAAATATTCACAACACATATATCTGACAAAGGACTTACCAGGAATGTGTAAAATGAACTCCACAATACTAAAATGACAAACAACCCACCAAAAAAAAAAAAAAATCAGAAAACTTGAACAGATACATTTCACACACACACACACACAAATAAGACAGTGGCCAACTTTGCTCTTGAAATTGAAACTTAGCCTAGTGTTATTGGGAGCCTAAGAGTTACCTCCTGAGAGCCTCCTTGTTGCTCAAATGTGGCCTCTCTCTAAGCCAAACTCAGCATATATATGCATTACCTGCCCCCCAGCGTGGGACATGACTCCCAGGGATGAGCATTCCTGGCACCGAGGGATTACTACCGAGCACCAACTAGCAATGCAACTGGGAAAAAAGCCTTGAATAAAAGGGGGAAAAGGTAAAGACAAATGAGTTTATATGGCTAAGAGACTTCAAAGTGAGTCGGGAGGTCACCCCAGAGGTAACACTTATGCACATCTCCATCTCGGCAGGATCTCATAGACTGCCAAAGCACATACTACCCCAAATAGTGGGGCTCCTGAGGGCTGTGGAGAAACCTAGGTCCTATGGTCAGGGCAGATAGCTCCAGAGTTTGGTGCCCTGCCAGTGGGCCCTACTTTGGAGTTTGTGCTCCTGAGAGTGATAGAATTGGACTCAGTTATGGCTTCCCTACACATGGCTCATTTGAACCTTTAGTTGGAGCTGGAGTTGGTAGGAGTACGTCCAAGAGACTTAAATCTGTGGGCTGTCCATGTGCCAGCTGGGCCCTGAGCCTCAGCAGAGTTGCTACACCTACTCTCCAGTTTTTTGGACTCACCCAGGACAACTAATAAGGAAGTGAGGATGGACAACCACCATACCAAGGAAACGAGAGAGCCTACAACTGCAAGCAAGAGAGTCCCATCCATCAGCTGTATGGGATTGAAGGCCTCCCTCAATTAGAGGTAGAGTGGACATCACCATCCCAGACTCCTCAGGATTGAGGAATGAACTATGGGCTAGAGTGAACTTACTGGTATTCTACTATAGACTTATTATGATTCTACCAATGGAAGAAATTACAACACTGACATGGACATAGTGGCCACTGGAGGCTCCGAGGGCAAGGAAAGGGTAAAACAGGTGTAATATGGGGGCATTTTTGGGACTTGGGAATTGTCCTGAATGACACTGCAACGACAGATATAAGCCATTATATATCTTCCCATAACCAACAGAATTGTGTGGGAGAGAATGTAAACTACAATATAAACTATAATCCATGCTCAGTGGTAATGCCCCAAAATGCATTTATCAATTGCAATGAATGTACCACACTAATGAAGGATGTTGTTTATGTGGGAAAATGTGGGAGGTATGGGGAGCAGGGCATATGGGAATCCCTATATTTTTTATGTAACATTTATGTGATCTAAGCATCTTTAAAAAAAAAAAAAAAAAAACTTAAAAAAAAAAAAAAGACAGTGGCCAATAGGCCCATAAAAAAAACACTCAATATCATTAGTCACCAAGGAAATGCAGATTAAAACCATAACGAGACACTTAACACTCTCTAGAATGGCTAATATGCCAAGGACTGAAAACAGCAATTACGGTGATGAAAATGTGATGAGAACATTCAAAAAATGGAACATTCATACACTGCTGGTAGGAGTGGAAATAGTACACGCACTTTGGAAAGCTGTTCATCAGTTTCTTAAGAAGGTAACTAGATACTAAGTGAGCCACTCTTGGGTATCTATCCCAGAGAAATAAAAACTTAGGTCCATCAAAATCCTCATAATGTCTCCAGTGGTTTCATTCAAAATTGCCAAAACCCAAAAACATCCCAGGTGTCCACCTACCAGAGAATAGCTAAACTATGGTATATGGTCATTCGGTGGGATACTACCCAGCAATAAAGAGGAATAAACTACTGGTAGACGCGACATCAGTGTTAAATACCAAAAACATACTGACTGAAAGAAACCAAACACAAAAGAGTACAAAGTGTATAATTCCATTTATGTTAAGTTCTAAAAACAAATCTAGAGTGACAGAAGTCAAAGAGTGGTTGCTGATTCTAGCAAGGGGCAACTGGCTGGGAATAGGGCAAGATGTAACTTCTGGGATGATGGAATGATCTTGACAAAAACATCAAAGAGCTGTAGGACAACTTTAAACAACCTAATACATACAATTGGAATTTTCATAGGTTGAGAGCTTAAAAATTTTTTTGACAAAATAATGGCTAAAAATGTTCCATATTTGGTAAAAATTAAAAACTCACAAATCCTAGACACTAAACAAACCCCAAGCACAAGAAACATAAAGAAAATTACACCAAGGCACATCATAATCAAATTGCTCAAAACCATTGACAAAGAGAAAATCTTAAAAGCAGATATATAAAAATAGACACCAATATACTGAAAATACAACAAAATATTATGGGAGGGGTAAAATACCTAAATAAATGGAGAGATGTATCTTGTTCATGGGTCAGAAGATTCAGTATGGTAAAGATGACATTTCTCTCACAAAATTTATCTACAGATTCAATGCAATCCCAATCAAAATCCTGGCAAGGTTTGTTTACAGAAATTGACAAGCTGGTTCTAAAATTCATATAGAAATACTAAGGACCTAGAATAGCCAAAACAATGTTGAAAATGAAGAACAAAGTTGAAGGGCTAACAGTACTTGATTTCAAGAATTATTATAAAGCAACAGTAATCAAAAGAACATGGTATTCTCATAAAGTCTAGCAATTAGATCAACACAATGGAATAGACCATCCAGAAAAAATCCCATTAATGAAAAGACAACTGATTTTACAAAAGGGAAAAGACAACGCACTAGGAAAAGGATCACCTTTTCAAAAATGGTGGTAAAACAACTGGATATCCACATGGAAAAAAAAAACTTAGATGAATCCTTGCACAGTATACTAAAAGTACCTCAAAATGGATATACTTAAATGTCAATCAAAAATAAAAGCTTCCACAAGAAAACAGGAGTAACACAGAAAGTATTTTTTGTGAACTTGGCTTAGGCAGAGTTTCTAGACAGAACACCAAAAGCACAATCCATATAAGAAAAAAAATTAATAAACTGGGTATCATCAAAATTAAAAACATCTGCTCTGCAAAAGGCATTCTTAAGAGACTAAAAAAGGCAAGACACAGACTGGGAGAAACTATTTGCAAAGAATATTCTGATAAATATATATACAGAATTCCCAAAATTCAACAATAAAAAATAAGCCAAACTCAATTTTAAAAAAGCAGGAGGGGGGAGCATATGTGGCTTAAGCAGCTGAGCGCCTGCTTCCCTCATGGGAGGTCTCAGGTTCTGTCCCTGGTGCCTCCTAAAAACAAAAACAAACAACAAGCAAACGAACAGAAAAAATGAACTCAGGGGAGCCAATGTGGCTCAGTGGTAAGTGCCAGCTGGGAAGTCCCAGCTTTAATCCCTGGCCCCAGTACCTCAAAAAGAAAAGAAGGCAGGAGGAGGGTGAGGAGGGTGAGTGTAAAAAATTTAAACAGATACTTCACCAAAGAAAATACACAATTGTAATCATTGGGGAACTATAAAATAAAACCTCAATAAGATACTACTACACAAAAATTACACAGGCTAAAATATATAAGGCTGACAATACCAAGGTTAGTGAAGATGTAGAAGTACTGGAACTCTCCCACACTGCTAGTGGGAATGTAAAATGGTACAACCACTTTGGAAAACTGGCATTTTCTTAAAAAGTTAAACATGTACCTACCATATGATCTAGTCATTACCTCATAGGTCTTTACAGAAAAGAAATTAAAGCATATCTCCATATAAAGACTTGTACATGAATTTTCACAGCAGCTTTTATTTGTAATAGCCAAAAATTGGAAACAACACAAATGTCTGTCAATAGATAAATGGATAATCAAAGGGATTCATGCCAGAATACAGAAGAATCTCAAAATAATTATGCTTAGCCAGACTATGGAAAAAAAAAAAAAAAAAGAGTTCATATTGTATGGCTCTATTTATATAAAACTCTAGAAAATGCAAATATACAATGACAAAGAAAATTAGTGGTTGCCCAGGAGAAGGAAAAGTAGGATTATAAATGGACACAAGGAAACATTTGATCATTACCTTGACTCTGGTGATACTTTCACAGGTGTATTCACATTTCAGAACATACTGAATTGTACACTTTGAACACGTACAGTTTACTGTATGTCAAGTTATAGTAGAGGAGGCGGACGGGCAGGGAGGAGGAGCAGGAGCAGCAGCAGCAGCACTTGAACTGGCACAAGCCGGGTGAGGAACCTAAGTGCCACAGGGGTGGGACCTTCGCCTGTTTTGCTCACCACTGACCCTCCTTGCCAAGAATATCACCTGCACAGAGTAGAAGATGGCTGGGTGGGTAGGAAGGAAGGAAAGGAAATGAGGTGCCAAGTCACGTGTGAGGTGGGAAACCACTGCTGGGCTTTGAGCAAAGGAGTTACATAATCTGGCTCTTGGTTTAGAAGAATCGATCTAACTGCCAAGCTGAGAATACACTGCTTGGGATAAAGGTGCAAGAAGGGAGTCCAATTAGGGGGCTACTGCATTAAGCCAGGTAGGAGACGACAGAGGAAGCAACGGAGATAATAAGAACTGGTCAGATTCTACTTTTTGTTTTTTTCTTCTCAAGAGTAAATACTTTATTTTTTCCCCCTTTTTAATTTTTTTTATTTTTTAAAAGATACTTAGATTACATATATGTTACACAAAAAATAAAGGGATTCCCATATGCCCCCCCTCCCACACCTCCTACAACCTCCCACAACCTCCCACATAAACATCCTTCATTAGTGTGGCACATTAATTGCAATTGATAAACACATCCTGGGGCTTTGCCATTAAGCATGGACCATAGTTCACACTGTAGACCACATGCTCTCCCAAACAGTTCTGCATGTTATGTTATGATATAAAATGGCCTATATCTGTTATTGCAATGCCACTCAGGACAATTCCCAAGTCACAAAAAAGCCCCTGTATTGCAACTGCTTTTCCTTCTCCCTGCCCCCAGAGCCTCCAGTGGCCACTAGCTCCACATCAATGTTGTAATTTCTTCCAATGCTTGAATCACAATATATCTATAGTAGAATACCAGTAAGTCCACTCTAGTCCATAGCTCTTCCCCCAATCCTGAGGAGTCTGGGATGGTGATGTCCACTCCACCTCCAATTGAGGGGGGCTTATATCCCATGGGGAAGATAGATGGGACTATCGTCCCTGCAGCTGCAGACTCTCTCCATTCCCTGGGATGGCCGTTGTCCATCATCATCTTCCTGCCAGTTGTCCTGGATGAGTCCAATGAGCTGTAGAGTAGGAGTTGCAGCTCCACTGAGGTTCCAGGCCCAGCAGGCAAATGGACAGCCCAAGGACTCAAGTCTCTGGACGTACACCTACAAACTTCAGCATCAACTATCTAGATATATTTTGAAGGTAGAAACAAAGGGATTTCCTGCCGGATTGGATGTGGGATAGGAGAAGAAAAATGTAAGTCCAGACTACAAGGACTTATTGAGAGAGGATACTGATAGAGCAATTTTTTGAGGGAGAACGAGTTAGATTTGAAATGTCTATTAGAAAACCTAGCAGAGAGGTACTAGATGCACAAGTCTGGATTTCAAAGATAGGTCTGGACTAGAAATGAAAATGTGGGTGCTATAAGTATATAGAGGGTATTTAGAGATGATACACTTGATAATAATCACAAAGATAGTGAGTATAAACACAGAAAACAAGAAGAGGTACTAAAACCTTAAGTGGGAGGAGGGTGGAGAGAAACTATCAAAGGAGACTTAGCTGGAGCATGCAGTGATATAGGTATGGTGTCCCAGAAGCCATATGAAGAAAGTATATTAAAAAGGAAAGAGCAACCAAGTGTATCATTGATGACAACTGAGAACTAACCATTGGATTTAACAAGGTGGAGGTCACTAATAGCAATGGTAAGAACAAGTCTAGGTGAGAGTAAAAACCTGACTTGAAAGTTTTAGAAAGAAACAAATGAGAGAAACTGAAGAAAGGAGTTATAGAATCCCTTTGAGTTTTATTAAAAAGTAAACTGAGGGAAAAACTAGGAAAAATAGGATCAAGAAAAGATTTGTTTTAAGATGAAAGAGAGAACAGAGCATTTGTATGCTGATGAGAATGACCTTAATTCAGGATTCAAAAAAGAACCCTGCACAATGGGAGGGGAAATAGCTGTGGCAACGTCCTTCAGTAAGAAAGAAAGAGGGATTGAGATCTACTGTACCAATGACAATACCTAGAGTATGGCACAGGAAGAAGTGTTAATGTAAAGGGAAAAGAAAGATGAGAGCATCGGAGAGGTTCAAAGAACCAAAGGCCAGGATGCCAAAGAGGCCACCTATGCTTATTTTGAAATCACAAAGAGTAGGTATGATGGTTACGTTCATGTGTCAGCTTGGCTAAGTTAAGGTGTCCAGTTGTTTAGTCAAGCAAGCACTAGCCTGATTGTGACAGTGAGGGTATTTCACAGATGGATTAGCATCCACAGCTGACCACATCTATGGAGGAATGTATCTACAATCAACAAAGGAGGCTGCCTTCAGTAATGAGAGGAGTCTCCTCATGTAATCAGCTGAAGGCCTTAAAGGAAGAACTGAGGATTTCAACAGTAAGAAAAAGAATTCCTGTCTACTTCAGCTGGTCAGCTTCTCCTGAGGAATTCATCACCTTCAATAAGTTTCCAACTTGAGGCCTGCCATACAGAATTCAGACTTGTCCATCTCCATGGTCACATGAGCCAACTCCTAGAAAAAAAATCTCTTAATACGTACACATACACGTACACACGCACTTACACTTTGTCAGTTCTGATTCTCTGGAGAACCCTAACTAACACAGTAGGGCTATGGTAAGTGAGAGCCTGAGAGCTCTCAGGAGCTAACATTGTCAAAACAATGCTGAAGGACAACTTTACAGTTGAAAGATGACAGGAACAATGGGGCAGTAAACGGCATGTATGGTCTGATGAGACTTAGAGCTTGGGTGTCTTGGTTTTGGTAGAGGGAGTGGGGAACAGTCAGAAGTGCCATGAGAAGAAGAAGGAAGACCCCCTAACTCCAGGTCAAGAGGCACTGAGGCTATGGGAGAACACAGTGATCACTTCAGAGGTCTCAGGGGAAGCAGCACTCTCAGCAAAGAGCCCTATTCAGTGAGAGGAAGCAGGCACATTCAGACAAGAATCTGTAGATGAAAAGGTTTTATGTGATGAAGGAAACTGAATTCCAGAGAACAAAGTGAAAAAGGGGAAAGGGTGAGAATAGAAGATGTACAAAATCTTATGGTAATTAAAATGCAGATGATGAAGAGTGACTTCAAAATCTGGGGCCTTCTATGTCAGCTAACATTAACAAGGCTAAAGAATATAGTGAGACTAGTTCTGTGTGGACACCAGGCCATACTGTGCTCAGGCTGTAGGATGGGGAGGTCTGGGTAAGCCAGGTCTTCTTCAGAGTCTGTGGACTCCACCTTCACCCCAGCTGAGGTGGGCAGGGGTGTAAGTTAACACCTGTGCTCAGGGCTTCCCCTTGACCCTGGAGATGAAGTTGAGGATGTCAGAGGAACTCGGAGCATGTGGATCATGTTTTCACCAACACATGCTGTGAATAAAGGTCCTGCCCTCATGAAACTTACATTCTAGTGAGAGCAATAAGGCTTAAGTGTTAAATAAAATACATCAACAAATAAATTGTATAAATTATTGACAAGGAAATGTGAAAAAAATAAATAGTAAAGTTGGCAGGGGAGAGGGCTATAAAGCATCTTGCAGAAAGTACTAACCTTTTGTTCTTAAACATTCATTAGTAATAACCAAAATGGTTTTTAAAAACATTCTTTAGCAAAAACAAAAATTGTTTAAGACACAAATTAAACACAACTCCTTTTTTAAAAATTCTGTCAGTGAAAAAGAATTCAATAGTTTTAGAAAGAATACTGAAATAATGAAATATTACATGCTGGTAAGAAACATTTAAAGATAAAACACTGAATGTTATTCATGGACAAATTATATTAGCCAACCACTTCTCCTCTAAAATTATCTCACCAGCTAAAATAGTCTTTACCATCTGTGTAATTACCACTAAAGAGTCCAAAGCTGTCAGAAGTAGCTATACATGCAGACTTTATAGTCCCCCAATGCTTGAATCTTTTGCCTAAAGCAATATGCAAAACTGAGCACTGAAATAAGTACCAATAGTAATTCACTGGACTCACCAGATAAAGATTTTGTAGAAAATCAAAATGGTTTGAAAAATCTAATAAGTATGTCAAAGGCATTAAATAGTTTATCAACTAACAGATACGAATGAAAATGTATATGGTGATACTAGAGAGAGGACACACTTAAAAGTCCTGGTTAAGTCCTCTTTTTGCAAAAGGGAAACTTCTATCCTTTGTTTTCTGTTGTTAGATAACCTTCATAAATATCTACCAAAGTTTAAGATACAAAGTACTGTCAGTATGAATGGTTTATGATTAACAGGTTCTAAGACTTGCAATCACTAAAACCAGAAGTTATAAGAAAATATATTTTCCCTCCCTCATAAGCCTACACATATACAAAAACCCAAATGCCCGACATGTATCAGTGTGGCTATTCTTCTACATCCAAAAAAATGATTTTTAAAAAAGTCAAATAGGATTAAAATATGAGCCATATGACAAAGGCTAATTTTTCTTGGTAAAGAAATTAATAAGTAAGGTAAAAATAGGCAAAGGGGCAAAAGGAGAAAGTACAATTTATAAAAGAACTCCAAGGAACAATAAACTTATTTGTTAAAGTAAGTAGCAAGCAAAATATGATGATGGCATTTTTTCACTGATCATATTAGCCAATTAAAAGAAAAAAATTATATCCAAAGTAAGTAAGGATGTTAGGAAAACAATACTTCTGAGGACAATAGAATGAAGTGTTGCAACCTTACTAAATAGCTACTTGATAATAGATACCAGGTTTCTCTTCAGAGGTGATATAGAAATGATTCGTTTATTTAATCATTCAACTTATTTAGTGCCTCCTATGTGCCAACCACTACAATTAGCACTGGAAGCAGCAGTATAAGCAAGGCCCCTACACTCACAGAGCTGATTTAATTAGAACTCTAACTAAAGGTGATTACCGTTAAGAAAGGAAAGCCTGGATGCTATGGGGCCATACCTGTGTGTAAAAGAGGAGAGGGCATTTGAAGGAATCAAGGAAGACCTCCCTGAGGAAGCAAGGTCTTAATAAAACCTAAAGATATGAAGACCTGAAGAGGAAGTGGCCAAAAGTATGGGAGAAGAGCACGCCAGACACAGTGATTGTTATCTGAAAAGTCTGGCAAGGGGAGAAAGCCCAGCAAGTTCAACAAAAATCAGCATAATGGCACTGCAGAATTCCAAGGAAAGTGAGGCAAGAAGCTGGAATAATAGAGGCAAGGGCCAAAAGGACCTGAGTCAAATAGAGTCCTATAGGGGGCCTAAGATTTTATCATAAGGGTAATCAAAAGAAATTAAAGGACTGCAAGCACTAAAACGGCACTGAGATAATCATATTTTCATGGATACTGTACATGAAGGCTAGAGGCAGGGTCAGTGGTTAGGAGGCAATATCGCTACTTCAGGCAAAGGAAGTGATCATCAGGTTGAAAGCAGTGGAACTGGAGCTAGAGAAAAGTAAATAAATTCCAGAGCGGTTGGAAAGCAGCATCAATGGAACTTAATTAATGATTGGATTAGGACTGGGATAGGGTTGGAGGTGAAAAAGAAGGAAAAAATAAAGGCCTGCCATATTTCTTGTATTGACCATACGTGCCATTCACTGAGAGAGAGGCAACAATGAAGACAGTGCTGGCATATATATGCACACACGCACACACACGCACACACACAGGAACTAAGAAAAAAATGGACAAGAATTTTATTTCACTTCTCAATTTATTTTAAGAACACAATAATTGATATTACAGGATGCACAGCCAGTATTTTTCTTTCAGAACCAAATAGTTTGATTACAAAGGATTAATTAAATGATTTATTCATATGAAGCAAATTTAAAAAGCATTAAACATATTACAGAATACTTAATAACATGCAAATGTCCAAAATATTAAGTAAAAATACCTAACAGTATGATCAGATTTTTTTAAAAAATTTATACACACACAGAAGTACATGAACTTCTAAAAAAAAAAATAGTACCACATACATATTTACAAACATGAAAAATCCTCCTAAACCAAAGAAATTAACAAAAAGAAGAAAATAAAGAATCTAGAATTATACTCTTAGTTTGGGCTTTTGATTGTTTTTTAGCATTTTTATAAAAGGAGGGTCTTATTGAAAGATTTTATATCTTCTATAGTTTAATGTTACATGATAAGAAAGGAACTGATATGCTATTTTAAAATTATGTACAGAACAATCCCATAATATAAAAACCATATCCCAGAGAAAATGAATTTTAAAGTTTTAATTTGTTTCTTAATTGGCTAAAATTTTAAGAAGACATCATTATAAACATAGACAAGAGATTAAAACTGAAGGACATTATGTGGGGAAAAAACTTTTTTTTAATCAAACTTGATACAACAAAATATTTAGATATATACAGTAATAAATTGCTTATTATATGCACAAAGAGTATAAAATGTAGATAATCATCACACAGCAACTATTATCTGGTAGACTTGGCAGAAACATTCCCTCAGTGAAACTCTCCTCCACATTTTCTAGGAAAGGGATCAAGAGGAAACTTACTACAGTTCTAGAAATTGTAACGTTCTCTAAGAATATATTTTGCCTTAAAATAAGTTTTTATCTGTTAACTAATTTATATTTTTATATGGTATAAGAATATACTTAGTGTTAGCCAGTCATCAGTGTTTGAAAATTATATTTCAGGTGTTCTAGACTCCAATATTCAAACAATGAAAACAAAAAAAATTTAAATTGATGAATATTATGAAGAAATGAGTTAACACAGATTATCTGAGGGCAACCCAAGAAAAAGCAAACATTTGAGTATACACATCTACCTTGGTCCAACCACAGTGAACAAAACAAGTAACATAGTGAATGTAAAATGTTTTTTGTGCCTGGCACATAGTATGAATAAATATGATTTTATAGAAGTGCAATAATATCTGCTGAGTAATCTTGAGTGAAATATTGGAATGGATTCTTTTCCAAAGGTACTCAGATTTAGAACAGCACACAATAAAGATGACTCAGGGACACTTCAGAAAAAGGCACTAAATGAGACTCTAATGTGAAAAGCTGGGCATATTTATCAAAGAACTGCTTGTATAAAATAAAATATAATGATTTCTAAATATCCCTTGTTCCAACTCATCTAAACTGCCACAAAAGTGAATGAAGGAAAGCAGATGTGGCTCAAGCAACTGAACTCCCGCCTACCACAGGGAGGTCCCAGTTCAGTTCCTAGTGCCTCCTGGAGTTAGATGAGCAAGACAGCGAGCTGGCTCAACTGGCTGGCACAGCGAGCTGATGCAACAAGATGACGAACAAGGAGACAAAAGAGGAAACACAATGAGAGACACAACAAAGCAGGGAGTGGAGGTGGCTCAAGCAATTGAGCACCTCTCTCCCACATGGGAAGTTCTGGATTTGGTTCCCAGTGCCTCCTAAAAAGAAGACAAGCAGATAACAGAGAGCACACAGCGAACAGACACAGGGAGCAGACAGTGACTGCAAAACAATGGGGTGAGTGGAATAAATAAAGAACAAAAAAAAAAATCTTAAAAAAAAAAATAAAAATGTGAATGAACAAGAGATAATGCTACATAAATAAAGTCAGCACTGTTTCATTGTATGTTCAATTACAACAATCAAGTGTCTAATTACTTCAAATGTATCAGCTCCTAAGCAATTTCTGATGGAAAAATTCAGCTAAAACTTAAGTACGCTATTAAACTTAATACCTAACTTAAGAAGATATGACTGTCACAAACGGAAATTCTTTTGTCAAGCAGAGAATATTGCAACCCATACAACCCATTATATTTTGTTTTTCCTTTGAAAGAGTACATAACAAATGAATAATATGTAAAAGGCCCTCAAAAGAAATTCAGAGAACTCTTGACTTGATTTTTCAAGGAATTGTTACACACATATGAAGTGAATTTAACTAAAATACTGAAAAATTTCATTGAAACATCTAATAAAAATTTTAAATGTAAAAATGCAGATTAAAAATTTTAGCAATTTGAACTGTAACAAATTACCATATTGATAAACATGAATCAAAGACCCTGAAATAAAAAGGGATAAAGAAAACTGTACTGTTTTTCACTCTTCTTCAATAAAGTTCCTTATGGTAAGTAAATGGGAACATGAGAAACATGAAAATATTCTCTCTCTCTCTTTCTCCACACACAAACACACACATACACACATACACACACACCCTTTACATAAGGCTCAAAGACAACAGACTCTCTTTCTCTTATGTTTGAAACATGTTAAGCAGCAAAATGCTACAACTATTCAAAGAAACAGCTGAGATATATTAGAAAACATTTGTCAGAAGCTGCATGAAAGAAACATAGCATAGAATTAATTCAAGTTCCATTGCAAAATTTAAAGTACTAAGTTCGCTGTAGGTTTTCACATGGAACGTTAGTTGTTGGTATGACTTACCACTGCTGAGATCTGAAGCTAATTAAAACAACAAAAACCTCTGAATTTACCCTATTTACTTAATCTGTGCATTAAAGTACCTTAAAAAACAAAATTCAGGACCTAAGTTTGAATCTTGAGAGTTTATCACAGTGCCCAAGATGTAGCAGGTACTCAGTAACTATTTGTGGAACTGAACTGTGGGCTAGCCAACTGGGTGATAATAACCAAGATGTACAATTTATATACCTCCACCTAGCAATGGGGAGGAAAATTATCACTGATTCCAAAAATCTGAAAGCAGAAGACCACTCAATTCAAACTCTTCCTCATCAGGAAGTTTACAAATGCTGCTAACAAGCAAGAAAATCCATTTTATTTTCTCCACTTTATCACTGCCTCTTTTCTAGAGGAAATAATAATAAATAATAAAAGTAGCCATCAACAAGAAGAAAGGTTGGAAATTAGCAGTCACAAATAGGGATAATATTCAAACAAGAACACCTTATAAAAAGATAAAAGTCAAAAGTTAACTCGAAATCATTCTACTGCAATTAAGATAAAATACCAGGTAAAAATTTTTATGCTTCCAAACAAAGCACCTTAAAGTATATTAGCCTACATAAAAAGCAGAAGTGGCTTTCTTTTAATTAAAAAGAAATAACAGAAAAAAACACTTTTCCAGCTTACTTGTGCAAGAATGCACTTGAAAACTCAAAATATAAAAAGTCTGAATATTGTAAATATGCTCCCATAATTGCTTGTGAGTAGCATATTTACAATGTTTCTCCAAGATACGTCATTGTGAAATATTACCGATTAAGAAGGAGACGAAGAGCAATTCATTATTCTTGAGGAAAGAAATAGATTGTAAACTACACTTAATAATAAGATTTATTTCTTATAGTCTAGAATTTACCCATCAATCATCAGCATTAGGTTAACCAGCCATGAGGCAATGTGTTGTAATTGAAAGAAAACTGGATTTCAAGTTAAAAAAACCTGTGATTCAATGCCTGCCCTATCAAAAACTACTGCAACTGAAGTCAAATTATTTAATGAGCCTCGGGTTTCTCATCTGTAAAAGGCAAGCAGCAGTCTACGCTGGATGGTGCCTATAAGAAGGAATACTATCACGGGTGCCTAACTCATACGAGAAACCAACAGCAGATATTACCATCATTTACAAGTAAAATTTAAACTTCTTAGATCACCAGCCATGATGGTTGATTGATTAAAAAAAGATAAATACCCATTTACACTTGAAATAAATCTACTGAAAATTATTTTAAAGTACTTTGAGTTCAACTATCACAGCCATTCACAAGACAAAATATTACTCGCTTCCTAGACATGTGACACATTTTTTTGAAGGAAAATTGACATAAAATTAATGGTTTTAAAGTGAACAATTCAATGGCATATAGGTTATTCACAATTTGGTACAACCACCACCTCCATCTACTCCCACAACATTTTTATCACCCCAAAAGGAAAACTTGTACTCATTAAGCAATTGTTCCCTATTGGCCTGTCCCCCAAGGCCCTGGCAACCACCAATATGCCTTCTGTCTCTGGATTTGCCTATTCTGGACATTTCCTATAAACAGAATCATACAATATGTGATCAATCTGTAGCTGACTTCTTTCACTTAGCATAATGTTCTCAAAGTTCATCCATATTGTTGCATGTATCAGAATTTCATTCCTTCTTAAGGCTGAATAATATTCCATTGTGCAGATAGCATGACTTGTTTACCCATTCATCCGCTTATGGATATTTAGGCTGTTTCCACCTTTTGGCAATACTGAATGACACTGCAATAAATATGCACGTACATGTATTTGTTTGAGTACCTGTTTAAAATTATTTGGATTTTTTTTTTTAGGAGCTACTGGGGGGATTGAACGTAGGACCTCATACATAGGAAGCAGGTGCTCAACCACTGAGCTTCAACCACTCCCCAATTATTTGGATTTTATACCTCAGAGTAGAATTGCTGGGTCATATGGAAATCCTATGTTTAATTTTTTGAGTAACTACCAAACTGTTTTGCACACAGGTTGAACTATTTTACATTCTCACCAGCATAGTTCTAAAAAGTGTATTCAGGTTTCCTATTTCTTCTTGAGTCAATTTTTGGTAATCTGTAGGTTACTAGAAGTTTGTTTCAACTAGTTCATCTAATTTGTTGGCATAGTTTTTCATAGTATTTTGTTATAATTTGTTTTATTTCCGTAAGTTCAATATTAATTACCCACTTTCATTTCTGATTTTAGTTACTGGTGTTGTCTTTCACCACTTTAAAAATGGCACTCCACTTCCTACTGGA
>JAQZBX010032751.1:0-25714 GCA_029593785.1 Cabassous unicinctus
TGCAATTCACATCGCAGTGAGAAGAACAGTTTAGAAATGGATGAGGACATTTATTCATTTATACCCACCTTGATTCAAAAAGAAGTCAAGGCGGCTAAATTACAACAAAGTGTGAAAGACACTAGAGCAAAAGAGAGCACAGAGAACAGTGTCGTGGGATTGTGAACAGTCTGCCTAACTCCAGGGTCTCCATTTACAGGACCCTGGAAAGAGGAGGGACTTGAAACTGACCGGTGATGGCAGACAAGGTGGATCGGGAAACCCTTCTGAGAAGAGCTGATGCTAACGCTGAGCCTTAAAGGATAAGGGGCAGTGAAGTAGGCAGAGGGACAGACATTTGCAGGGGCACAAGCAAGTAGACACATGGAAGCATGAGACAGCACGGCCCAATCAGGACATTTGTGGAATTAGATAGGGCTGGGATGAAGAGTGTGTCTGGAGGCATTAAAGGAGTATGGAGTGTTGGTCAAGGGTCAACCCTAAGAGTCAGGAATATCAGACTTAGAAGTATGATTCTGTTGCTGAAAGCAAAAGGAAGGCTTTGAAGGATTTGAGCAATGGAGCATCATAAGCAGATGTGGGTCTGGGAAATGTTTTTCTCCATGACACTTACCACTACCAACCTATTTGACTTGTCAGTCTCTACCAACCATGAAGACACATACACAAGCCCTTGTACTGCACTAAATACTTAACAGATTAATAAATATATGAGTCAATAGCATATGGGACAAACTTTGTACAATTTCTCACCTTAAACCCACCTATTTATTTGGGTCCTCTTTGCTGTGGTTGGGTAGGCAATATCTTATAAACAGGAGGATTAAAATTTTAATCAGGATTCTCCTGTTTACTTGCCTCTATTGGCATTAAGGAAAGCCACTTAAACATCAACCATCCATTCTGATTCCCTTCTCGAGAAAAGATATTAAGCATCTAGTATTGTCCAAAATAGATCTCAAAGGCCAAGTGCGTTTACAATCAGGTAAAAATAACACAAGAGAATAGCTTTATTTGCCTACAGTTTACCAAAAAAGGTACATATAAAAGCTTATCTTGGCTATGAATTGTTTTCTTTAAACCCTTTAGGAAGATAAGTAATTCAATGATTACTGAATTAGCACACTTCACAATAAGAGTGTTTTAAAACATTAATACCTTAAATTTACATAAAATTCCTTAAAATAGATAAACATTTGTATATTTAAATAATTATTTAGCTAACTGTTTAGTTAATTACATTTAACAAGGGCAATTCAGGGGACCGGATCCAAGACCTATGAGAATTTCCAGAATTAGGAATGCTGTCATTTGGTTCTTGACTTTTCTTTACCACTTGGGAAGCAATTGAATCAGATTTCGCTGTATAATGCTTCAGGGGTCCAAGCTGCTTTGGGGCCTTAATTTACTTCCTGCCCTTGATCATTAGCCTTGTCCCCTGATTCATTTTGAGTAGGAAATTTCCATGCTTGATGCTGTCAACCCACATCCTGCCAATCTGAAAGCACAGGATGCCATTTTCCCTTGCCATCTCCAAAGCATTTTATGTTGCCCATGCTCTCATTCTTTGATAACTTCCAAGATGCTCCCTTTGGTTGCATCCC
This sequence comes from Cabassous unicinctus, assembly GCA_029593785.1. Lineage (NCBI taxonomy): Eukaryota > Metazoa > Chordata > Mammalia > Cingulata > Chlamyphoridae > Cabassous > Cabassous unicinctus. Next base: position 1,605 of record JAQZBX010032751.1, read on the forward strand.
TTGAAAGAAGTCTGCTGGGCCTTCCCTGGCTGCCCTGTTGACTGGCCCTGGTGTCCCTTCTACCTGTACTTAAGCCTTACTTTACCAAATCTAAAGCAGGCAAACTACAACGATCCCTGAACTTCACTGCTGGTTCAAAGCCGTCCCCTACTTAGCATTGCTACCACTTGCTTACTACTTAGGGAAGTGATTGGGCTTCTGTTCTTTGGGAAATAGCTCAGATGGAATGTGATTTTTAGAATTTAAAATTCAATGCATTACTTGCTGTGACTCAGCAGCAATCATTATTCCTACACAGAAGAAAAACTCACCTGAAATAACCTTTTCTAAATGTTTTTATTTTTTATTTTTTTATTTCTATTTTTATTTATTTTATTTTTAAAGAAGCTTTAGATTACATAAATGTTACATCGAAAATATAGGGGGATTACCTTATACCCCACCCCCTCCCATACTTTCCCACATTAACAACATCTTTCATTAGTGTGGTGCATTTGTTACAATTGATGAACACATATTGAAGCATTGCTACTAACCATGGTCTTTAGTTTACATTATGGTTTACAGTTTGCACTGTACAATTTTATAGGTTTTGACAACATGTATAATGGCCTGTATCTGTCATTGCAATGTCATGCAGGAAAATTCCAATGTCCCATATTACACCAATTCTCCCCTTTCCCTCCCCTCAGAACCTCTGGTGACCACTACCTTTACATTAATGATACAAGTTCTTCCATTGCTAGACTAGTAATAAGTCTACTTTAGTCCATAGTTGCGTTCCCCCCTTATATGTGTTCATTCCTCAATCTTGAGGATTTGGGGATGGTGATGCCTACTCTGCTTCCGATTGAGAGGGGGCTTAGATCCCATGGGGGAGATGGATGGAACTGTCTTGCTTGCAGTTGTAGATGCTCTCTGTTTTTTGGGATGGACGTTGTCCATCATCATCCTTGTCCTGGGCAAATCCAGTGAACTGGACAGTGGGTGTTGCAACTCTGCTGAGATTCAGGGCTCAACCGGCATATGAAAAGCTAGAAGATTTAAGTCTCTGGGACACATATTTAATGGATATAGTGCTAATTATGGGTTCAAATAAAAGGGACATAAGAGCCATGTGTAGGAAAATTATGAATGAGTCTAACTCCGATACACTGTGTGGGGGGGAGGGTTCGTGAAATAACCTATCATTAAAAAGAAAATAAATTTAAGAAAAATTTGTAATTTTTAAAAAGCTAAACATTTAAGCATTATTACTGGAAGACTTTTTAGCATATAGAAGCCTCAAATGCTAAATGAGATAATTCTGAAGATTTCAAATCATACAATAAAGGAAGAAATAATGAAAAAAAAAGAGAGAAATTAGAGACACAGGTAGATGAATAAATAGAGTGTATTACATTTTTAAATGATTGAAAACGACTGTGCTGACATTGTCTTTTGAATTGTCAGGAAACATGAAGGGTCTGAGATTTTTACAAGTTAGCTGGCCATGGTTTCATAGATGCTGGCAGAAGACACAAGTACTCCTAGGTCAGAGACAAAGAACTTTATTACTTACAGCGCAGTAGGCAGCATGAGCTTCATTTTCATGTCAGTTCACCTTGCACCCCAAGTCCTATGGGGAGTGGTACAAGTGGGACTAGGAGGATTCTGTGCACAAAAGGGTTTGTGTCACAGCTAAGAAGTCCCTAATCCTATAAGGGTTCCCAGCAAAATTTACCTTAGTTTTCAGTGAAGAGTGAAGAAGAATACCTATGATTTTTTAAATCCTGACCAGAAAGTAAATCTGCCCTCTATCCTAGAGGTATCACTCTCTTTTAAGGTTATTTGCTACGCAAACATCTTTGAAAAGATAATCTGGAATAAAAGCTATCACAAGATATGTAGATATACCATGTAGAATTGCCCCCTAATAAGATCTACCTCTTGATTTAGCCTTTAGAAAAATAAAAGTTTTGTTGAAATTTCATAGGAACCACCATTCAAATTTACAAAATAAAATTGCGCAGTTCAGCAAAGCACAAAAACAACCACCATTAATTTAAAAAATATTTTGAACCTCAAAATTAAGGCATCAACAACAAAAATTTGATGTACATTAATCACTTTTTTGCATGTGGCACAATGTAAATTTATTCCATAAAATTGGATGCTCAAGTAGTCTATACTATCTTACATAAAGGTTTTAAAATGTCTATTTTTAAATTGTGTTATTTGCCTTCTTGTTGTTGAGTTGTAGCAGTTCTCTATATATTCTTGCTATTGAACGCTTACCAGATATACGGTTCACAATTATTTTCTCCTATTCTATAGGTTATCCTTTCACATTCTTGATAGTGTCCTTTGATATACAAAAGACAACCCAGTTTTAAAAATGGTCACAAGACTTATCCAGACATTTCTCTAAAGAAGAAATACAGATGGCCAATAAGCCCATGGAAAGATGCTCAACATCAGGAAATGCAGATAAAAAAAACAGAAAGAGATGGTAGTTCAAACCCTCTAGGATAACTGTTTTTAAAAAATAGAAAATAGTAAGTGTTGGTGAGGATGAGGAAAAACAGGAACCCTTATACATTGCTGGTAGCACTGCAGAATGGCGCAGCCACTGCAGATTAGTTTGGCTGTCCTTAGAAAGTTGAAAATAGAATTACCGTATGACCTGGGAATCTCACTTCTTGGTATAGACCCCAAAGAAATGAAAGCAGAGACTTGAACAGGTATTTGTAGATCAATTTTTATAACAGCATTATTCACAATAATCAAAGGTTGAAGCAGCCCAAGTGTCCATCAACAGATGCTTGGAGAAACAAAATGTGTATATACACACAATGGAATATTATTCAGCCATAAAAAGGAATGGAAATATGATACATACTACAACAACGCTGAACCTTGGAAACATTATATTGAGTGAAATGAACAAGAAGCAAAAAGACAAATATTGTACAATCTCACTTATATGAAATACCTTAAAGTATTTACAATATTATACTATACTATACTATATTATACTATAGTATTTTAGTATCTATTAGTACTAAGATAGTAGTTAATAGGTTACCAGGGGTGGGCATGGGGCAGAAAAAGAAAGTTATAGTTGAATAGGTGAAGAGTTCTGTTTGAGGTGATGAAAAAGTAGGGGTAGTGGATATCAGTGATGGTAGAACAATATTGTGAATATAATTAATGCTATTGAATCATAGTTAAAATGGGAAATTTTGAGTTGTGTATTTGTTGCTATAATCAAAAGTTTATTTTTTTTAATGCACCAATTAGCACATTTTAAATATGTACAGTTTATCATGTGTTGATTATACCTCAATAGAGCTGTTAAAAAGTTCCTATAGACTGAAATAAAGTAAATAAACAATAATGACAGGGGTGAAGATATCCATAGTTATGTAAATTTTATGGGTTGGTGTTCTACTTTATATAGAAAACTGGAGGAAAAGCTATTACAGTAAAAATGTAAAATAGAATATATACTTTTATACCTTTTCTTCTCTCCTCATACTTACAACACCATCTAATTGCTCCTTACTCTTAACTACTAATTCTTTCTTATTACACTAAGAAAATAGAAACAGAAGAGAATCCTCTCATTTCCCACCAGCAAATCCACAACCTAACTATCCATGTCCATATTCTTTGCCTTCTCTTATGTTAAACTGAATGAGGGAAGTGGATGTGGCTCAGACCACTGAGCACCTACCACATGGGAGATCCGGGTTTGGTTCCCGGTGCCTCCTGGAGAAGACGTGCAAAACAACAAGCTGACGCAACGGGCTGGCACGGTGAGCTGACACAGCAAGATGGCGCAACCAAGAGGCACAGTGAGGAAACACAATGAGCGAGGCAACAAAGCAGGGAGCGGACGTGGCTCAGGCAGTTAGGCGTCTGCTTCCGGCATGGGAGGTCTCGGGTTTGGTTCCTGGTGCCTCCCAAAGAGAGAAGACCAGCACACAACAAACACACACAGCGAATGCAAACAACGAGAGAGGGTAGAGAGAAATGAAAAAGTAAAATAAATCTTAAAAAAAATAATAACCTGAATGAACTGTTTCTCCACTTTTCTATGGTTATTTTATACCCAGGATCTCATCCCCTCAAACTTCTTCTGCGACTTCTCTCCAGCAATTATCTCCTTTTTCTATTCTACATCATCAATCCTTCCCTTGCTTCTGGCTCATCCTTGTCAGCACATAAACATGCGTCCATAAATTTCTCAGACCTCATGTCCTCCTCCAGTTATAGCCCATTCCCCTCACCCTCCAACAAGTTCTCTAAATCATCGTTGTGTCCAGTTCCTCACCTTCCTTTCTCTTCAACCAGTCATCCTTCCATCCCCAGCACTCCACTGAGACTGCTTTTATCAAGGTCAACATCCACAGGTCCCATAGATAAAACTCTATTTAGTGGTGCTAGATTAATATTCAGTAGACAAAATTCTACTCAAAAGCGCAATGATCAGCTATTGAATCTACAAAATGGAGGCACATCTGTCTTCACTACCTCACAGGGGTCTTGTGAAATCAAATTAGATAATGCAAGTGAACATTTCTGTAAACTGCAAAGCAACACACACGTATTATTATTTTTGATGCTATCAAAGGCAAGGACTTTTGTAGTCCTCGTGTGGCCCTGGTATAACCCGAGAATTTAAGAAATGTTCTATTTTCCATAGACATTTGATGAACAAGCAAATGAATGAGGGATAAATGAATGAATGGAAATACTTGGTTTTTCCAGTGGTTGGAAACTTCTGGATGGAAATCAGTGGAAGCACCCAACTAGAGTTGTTAAAAAACAGGAATTCCTAGAAAATACAAGAAAAATCATACCTTTCAGAGTCAAGGCAGAACTCAAAAATTATCAGCACAGTGAATAACTAATAAGTCTTCCCTCTGTTCCAGAAATTATCTGAGCCTCCAAAGGATCCTTCTTATCCAAGTTCATATTTGACTGAGGAGCTGTCTCAGACAGCCACGCTGCAGATACAGACAACAAATAAGCCTGCATGAGATACACCTTCTCTGCTTAGCCTACGCTAAGCAATGCATCAACTAAAACATCTAATGTAAAACATGACAAATTCAGTAAATACCACATTTCTTATCCCCTGGTGAGGCGTTGCTTTAGAATACAGTTAAAATAGGCTGTGAGCATATTAATACCCTGAGCTACATAAACAATAGCTTACTTTGCAAAATCAGACTTAAATTATGATGGTCTCTTCTTTATAAAATATTTACATTTTGCTGACCCATGTTACGATGTTCTCCCATTCTTTGAAAGCTTTTCCAGAAAATCTAATGAGGAATTTGGAGGCATGACTGGTCAGTACGAGATTGAAAATAAATGTGCTGCTTTCAGCTATTTCCTTCAGGGTTGGCCGGCATCGCTTTGCAATGTAACAGTTTATGAGGGAGAGTAAGAAAGCTCGCCTCAAGACGAGCCCTGCCGCCAGAGTAAACAGTGCCGCAAACCAAGGAAATTTAAAGCACATGCCTGATTGTCAAGTTTAACTTGTTTTACAAACCAGAGCAGCCATCCAGCTTCTAAAATCCCATTTCTTTTTCAATAACCAACATTTCATCATAAGATAAAATGAATACATTTGTGCACATAAATCTATAGCAATAACAATTTTGGCCTAAGGACTCAGCTTTTTCAGATACTATATGCAAAATGGTTATAAGGAGTAATAATAATTATAGGGAATCATTACAGAGAACATTATCAAAGCAATGTCAGTAAAGTGCTAAGACACATTCTACTTTTTTCCAGGCTAGAGATACACATGTAGGTACCCGAAGTATAAGGGGATATCTGTCAGTATATTCTCCCTTCCTAAATATCTTATATACCACCCATCTAAATGACTCTGTGTAAATCTTGGGTGAGCATAGACTTAGAATGTCAGAGAGACCTGGATTCAGTTCCTCATTTTTCTGCTTGTTAAATGCCCTGCTCCCGCACAGGAGTGGTCTAGAGCATGTGACATGGTTCAGAACTCCTGCCACATGATCACCCGGCTCTGACTTTATCCCATCAAGGCACCATCAAATTAAATGACTATTGCATGTAAAATCATTTGTCTTTGGCCATTAAGCCACAAGCCGCCTGCCAGCAGAAAGTATGCCTACCTTGTGCATCTCTATCTACCTAACAATATAGCTAGCTAGCTGTTCATCTATCTACCTAAGCATCTATCTTTTAATTTTACCTTTCATCTATCATCCATCTATATCTACCGAACCATCTATCTAATTTATCTACCATCAATCTATTTATCTTTATCTATCTAATCAATCTATCATCTATTATCCACCTCTTTACTTATCAGTCACCTATTTATCTAAATTATCCATCACCTATCATCTCTCTCATCTAGCTATCATCTCGCTATCATATATCTGTCTGGCTATCTTGTATACCACTGTATCTTCAGTACCTGCACAATACCTGGCTCTTTCTAGCCACGCACTTTTTGAATGAATTAATGGATGAATGAGTGGCATATAGCATTTATTCCCTGTGTTTTAATTCCTTTCAAAGTTCACTTGAGACAAACTCTACACAATTTTTTCCATATTGACCTTTCTATTATATTTCATTGTTCCAACTTACTTAAGGTTCATTATTGGATTACTGATTTGGATCTATGGTCGTACCCCTATTAGCCAACCAAATAAGATTTTACAACCTATTTCCCACTGACTTTGTGAAAAAAAGGAGATAAGCCCCTAAAATAATATGTGAAAAAGTATTTAATTTCACTAGAAAGCTAGGTAAAGAAATGGCACAAAAATAGCATTTTGCTCCATGACATTTTCAAAGGTTTTGTTTTTTTTTTTCCACTTAATGGTGATCTCCAATGTAGATGAGGATGTGAAGAAATGACACCGTGCTCCACCCTGGAGCGAGTCTGTGAGTGTAGCAACTCTCTGGTGAGTAACTTTCCAACCCTACTAAAAACGCTATACACGTTCAACCTCTTTACTGGCCAACTTCACTTCCTTGAGTTATCCTAAGAAAATAATCAGAGATGCACATAAAGATTTCTATGTTAGCATACTGTATGTAAGACTTTTAGTTGAAAATAAACTAAAGTGTAATAACATTGGGGTTGGGCGTAGTACAATGGAATATCAGGAAATTATTTAAAAATCATGTAAGAAAGGCATAATTAAACAAATTATTATATATAAAGAGAAAAACATAACTTACAAAGAAGCATGAAAAGTTAGTTTTTATGATGTTATATGATGTTAGCTTTTATGAGTTTATGCTGCAGTAACAAATAATCCCAAACGCAGTGACTTGTAATAATTGAGGTTTGATTCTTCCTCATTTCGCATTAGCTGATTAAAGATGGTGCTATGAACCTGATGAATTGAACAAAGTATACACTGCTGTATCTTCAGGACCCTTACCATCAGGACTTAGGGTCTCAAGTAACATTAAAAATCATTTAGAAATAGTGCCTGGGTGACGATCCTGAGACTGAGTCTGGAGAGAAATTATTCTGGTATTTTGCACAGGAAATTGTTACCGACACAAGGAGAAGTATTTGGAAAAAAGCAGAGACTGTTGTGAGAGTTTGTGAATCATGAGTAACTTCAAATCCTACAGTTACTACCATCATTTGTGTACATGCTGCCACTTTGCCGTCATCTGTTATGTGTCCGGAAAACGAAGGAGAACAAGAATGACATCGCCACCACATTTGGAGATATCTTGTAGCATTTGTATTACACCTTTGGTTGTCAGGGGTTATTAATTGACCACAATCTTGATTCTGCATTTAAAAGACAAGTAACGTGAATGTCTCAACTTAAGAGATTATTTAATAAAAGTTTCCACTTTCTTACAAAAATTATTTTGAAATAATGAAAAAAAAATGATTTGCAGTGAATTTTTACTTTATCTTTCTTTATCTTTCCTTATTCCCCATCTTGGGAATTCCCTCCCACCGAAACTCAGTACCCTTCTTTTAGTCATCTGCCTTATGTAGGAGTTCCATTTCCTCTCAAAAGACTCCATTCCTCCTACCAAGTGTGTGAATCAGGATTGCCATGTCCATAAAGCTATCCATCACATTACAGTGCTACAGTTTGTCTTTCCATTAAAATTATGGGCTTCTAAAAATATCTCTTCTGAAGCAGCTTTGTAACCCGGAGGTTTGCACAATGTCCAGTCTATGGCAGCTGTAAATAAATGATTATGAATTAATGAATTCCCTCAGTGCCCAAGTTTAAGGCAATTATGGAGAAGAAAAAATGAATTAGAGCTCATTTTCATATTAAGAGATGAATGACTAGCCTTTCAAAAGAACACATATGCTGACTCAAAGGAATGAATATCTAATGGTGAGATTTCAGCCAGGGACACAGTGGAACAGAAAGATATCTTGAAGCAAGAGGGGTGTCCTAAATTCCTCAATTAATTTATCAAAGGGAATTGCCTACTATAGCATGACAAGGTCCTGCTCTGCTCTGAAGAAGTAAAGCTACATCTAGCACATTGTCCGTGACTGAGTTCTTTCTGCAACTGAAAAATAATCTTTTTCCAAAAATTTTGTCTGATGACATTCTAACACATATTTCAACTGTATGGCTGAGAAGAATATTCAACCACATATTAACAACACCAGCTTGATTTTTAAAAATATTTATTAATGATATTTTTGAACGTTACCTGAAGCTACAGAACATAAATACCTAATACTATGGTGAGAATTCTATTGAACTTCACAGTTCATTGTTATATATTCTTAATACAATAATAAACGAATTGTTCTTTTCATTTTATTGACCAACCTCAACTTTTATTTGAACTCTCTAAGAATGCAAACTCAGGATTTCTCTGCCCAATAATTGCTATCTTTCCTCCCTGGCTGCCCTTAGCTTTTTGGGGCTACACCTTGTATTTGGAGTGCTTGATGATATCAGTTTACCATTCTATTATACACTTTCTTCTATCAATCACTAATGACTTTCTTATATATGTCATATTTCCCATTGTAAGTTCCTCGAAGGAGGAATTAAGCTGCAGAAAGGCATTCCAACTTACAAATGGGCTGTGTTTCCAAAGTCGTATATATTTTCAATATATATTTATTGATCACCTACTCTGTGCTTGACTCTATGTGAAACATTGGGACTAAGCAAAGTCTACTTAATTTGAAGTTGATTTTTGAAAGTTCAGAATGCATTTTTCTATAGAAGCAGTGCTTTACAAGGAGGTTAAGTTCCCAGGTCATCCCCAGAAACCAATTTCATATACCACATGGTTCTACAGTGTTCATTTTTCGCTCCCAGCTTCCAATCCTACATCACAAGGTTTTGAGGTACTAACTTCACTCTTTACAAATAAGGGGAAAATGTAAATTGTGGTGTGGCACATAAAAATGTTTTTCCACAAATGGTGGGAAACAAATAGCACTTAATGTTGCAATTAACAAAACAGGAGCTGAGACGATCCTTGATCACCTGAGTCAATCGGCACGTGGCATTCCCCTGAAAAAAACACTAGTTGTTTTGAAGGCTCAACTCTACTGAAGGGAAAGATGTGTTGCCACGTTGGGAGGAGACGAGTTTTTTCTCTCTCTCCCCATAGGGAGTGACCCAGGAAGGGATGGTCCTCACTGCTCCTTGCTGTTCTCTCACACCCAGGAGAGGAAACAGCTTGGATAGACCAAAGTCCAAAGTCCATAAGGGCAAAATGGCCCTTGATGCCCTCTACATGCTGCTAAATGAAGCACATCTGGAGCCTGACTGACTTGTGTGGTTTCTAGGATATAAGGTAATAATTTCCCTTTATGTTAAACCAGTTTATGTCAGGTTTCTGTTACTTACAGCCAAAATTATCCTCAACAATAGCATCAAACCTTTTGGAATAAGGAATTTCTGATCCTGGCAGTAAGGCGATGTCAATAACGTCACAGACCCAGTTTTTCTGAGATGACCCCTTGCTTACAGAGAAGCCACTCTTGATTACTATGAGAGCCCTTGCTGCCTCACTTTCTTTCCAAAATAAGAAAAAATAACTTTTCCATTCAGATACCACAAGAGACAAATGGCGTGAAGCCTGAAGACAAGCTATTTTCCTTTTTCCGCTTCAAATGATGTTCAAGTTGCAGTCAGTTTCTTTTCCGCAGTTCACTACCGCACAAAAAATCTAAGCTCATGCTGCATTGGTAGCTGTCCTGAATTCCAAATTATCCTGAACACCCGTTCCTAATCATGGAGAACTTGATTGGAACTAAATTTCTTCTCTGTGCAGAAATCTCTCATATTCCAAGGGCAGTTTCTCCTCTGGTCAAATTAGCTGTGTAAATATTACAGATAAAAATATATGTAGGGACAAGTGAATTACAAAAAGGCATTTCCTTATAAATGATCCATGAGACCCCAAATTAGAATGTGTTTTGCAAATAGGGAGAGCCTGGGAAAGATTACTAGACGAAAACAACTGGTCCTCATAAACTGCCCCAGGTTTCTAGACCACATTAACACAGTGTAGAGCTTTAAGAAAAGAAATGGGAAGAAATAGGGGGAAAAGGAAGGGAGGAAAGTTTTAGGTACAATATTTTTAAATCCTAAAATGCAAACTGGATTTTGAAAACAAAAGAGAAGGTACACTGGGAAGAACTCATAGGTTAAGGATTCCTTGGCTTTTCCCAAATTTCTGCCTCTTGTATGTTTCCGTCGCATTGTAAATAGTTTAATTCACCCTTTCAGAAGTTCTTCTTTTGACAAAACGAATGTTTAAATTTGCATGGTACTTAGAAAGGGAATAAACAGAACACATCCAGTGTCTTTTATTATGAAATTAAGCCTAGAGGGATTCTTTATTGTGGTGCAGTCTTCTCTTATGAAGATGCTCAACCCTGTTATAAAAGGCTTAACGGCATAAAAATAGAAATTTGCAACACTATGACATTCTGCTGCTTTCCTCTGGAAAATCCTATTTATCCTATGTATGAGTCAGGACCAGAAGATAAACTGTGAAATCTTGAACATCATGTCTCAAAGCAGGGGCACAGTCAGCAAAAGTATATAGATTTTCATTTTCCCTTGCCCCCTTCTATAATCACATTCCACTTGGAATTTGTTCATTTGATCTTAGTCTACGAAGAAGTAAATAATCTTGCTAAGTGTTCAGCCTGTTTCAAAACCAACATTCTATTGGACTCTCCAGCAGTGGTGATTATACTTCAGTGCTATGGTGTAAAGTGAATCCTGTGGACTGAAGAAATATTTGTATGTATTATATTATGGAAAGGATCCTTTTGGATAAGTACCAAACATATGCCTTCTACTATTTATGTATTTCTAAAATAAAACTACATCTATGGGGAAGCAGGTGTAGTTCAGTGGTTGAGCACCTGCTTCCCATGTACAAAGTCCTGTGTTCAACCACCAATACCTCCTCAAAAAAAAACAAAAACAGAAACAAAAACTATATCTATGAACATTATTTTTAGGTGATAAGTCGCAAATTGATTAAAGTTCAGAAAGACCCATCTTATTAGAAATAAAAAGATACAAATGGTACTTCAACTCTTCCCCAAGTTAGTTGCTAAAGCCATATATCTATTCCCCTGAGTTATGCAAATCAATACTTCAGTTTATAGGCCATCACATAATAAATTGTGTAAGTTCATATCAGATATTAATTATTAAAATATTCCTTCTTACAAAACTCCTAGACACCATTTTAAAAATTCTTCACTTACATGAAACTGCATAAAAAAGAAGGAATGCTTTTTTGTGGGTGTGCATGTGTTTGCTTTTCTAAAAGGTGAGGCATCTGGTAGATAAGTGGGAACCAGGAAAGACCATATCATATAATGTCTTCATTTATGTTTTTAGCCCAGTATTTTACCATATCGTGTCTAAATTTCTCTGCCTTCATTTCAAAGGCACTCCCCACCCCCCACTAATCTTGAATTTCCCACTAATCCCAAATCTTCTCCTCCACTCCAGGCTAGTCTTTTCATTTATCCCTGCAGAGGCTGTGCTCAGTTCTGCTCTTATTATTATTACGACCTTGCTCCTGCTTGTGAAAAGCTGAAAACTTCTGCCTCACCCCGCTCCACTTCCGTTTCACTTGTCCTGCTCCTTTGCATTTTTAACTGCCTCCTTTTCCATAAACTCATATTGGCCTTACCAATATCTCTCACGGCTCTTCATTACAAACCCCTCGTAAATGAATCCAGGGCAAATCTGCTCTTAGGGCACTTTGAAGATTTTGTGGCCCCAAGAAAATCTTGTGCATGTAAACCTACTATAGATGGAAACTTTTGGTTACATTATTTCAGTTAAGGGCCTTTGATTAGATTATGTGGCCCAGGGTGGATCTTAATCCTCTTACTGGATTCCTTAATAATACTGGAGTAATGCCAACAGCAAAAGCACAGGGCGAACCCTCCACCCCCACCAGAGACAGAGAGAGAAAGCCAGAAGCTGAAAGCAGGGCAGTGCAGAAGAGAAGGCAGGGAGCAGCAGAGCCACCGCCATGCCCTGCCACGTGGCAGGAGTCCAGGATCTCTGGCACCCAAACTTCAGGGAGAGAACTTTGCCTGACGCCTCGATTTGGACATTTTTCTCAGCCTCAGAACTGTAAACTTATAAGTTAATAAATTCCCTTTGGAAAAACCAACCCACTTCTGGTATATTTCTCCCAGCAGCCTTTAGCAAACTAAAACAGCTCTCAATTGCTCTAAATGATTCACTGGTATTTGCATTTTCTTCCTAACCACACTGTAGACCTACTAAGAGCAGGCGCTTTTTTCCTCCCTTAGCATAGCAAAGTGAACTACCAAAGCTTGTATATTGATCAATTTGACATAAGTATATTTTCTGTAAATCCTAGCTATAGAAATTTGTTCCACAAAAACTTTAGTGGAAATAAAAACAAGTAGCAGAATAGTATGTAGAGTATAATTTGATTTGTGTTACTATATATGATATATTTATATATGTTTCTATAAGCTAGAAAACTGATCACAGTAATTACCTCTGAAGAATAAATAAATAAGCAGCACGTGGGGAAGATGGGGACAAGTGGCAGGGTTATGGGAAACTTTAGCCTTTCCTTTGAAAAAATATTATAATGTTTGTTTTTATTTTTATATGATGAGTATATATTATTTGTATAATTTTAAAAACCTGAAAAAAGAACAGACTTACTAGGTATAACTATGATATTGTGAGATTCACTTCAGTTTTTAAGTAAATATTCTGTTTCTCTAGGTGCTACCCAGCAATTCTCAAATACAGGGCCAGATCTTAGCACTGGGAGCCCTTTGGAATTGATAATTCCACCACTGCTAATACATGTGCTTGGAATAGGTTACCAGGTCAATACCTGACTGTACCTTTTTGAAGAAAAAGTCCCATATGAAGAGGACTGTATCCGTGATTCAGGAAATTGGAACCATCTCCCCGTTTGAATCCACATCTTGTAAAGAAGTGAAAATACAAAAGTGATCAACAATACTTCTTTCATCAGATAATTTTTATATTATAACCTGGAACAGTTCCTTCTGAGAAACTAGCCTTGTGGACAATCATTCTGGGTAAGAAAGGGTTTGACTCAGTACAATGGCCATAGAGTAATTTGAGGTCTGATCTTCCCACAGTGGTTCTCAAACTTAAGTGGGGCGTCAGTATCACCTGCAGGACCTTCAGCCACAGCTTGCTGGGCCCCGCCCCCAGAGTTCCCGACGGTCGAGCCCCCACGTGGTAGTGATGGTGATGTTGCTGACCCAGGAACCACTCTGAGGCCCCACTCTTCTATGAGTACTAAGGCTAAAGTTTGCCCTTTTCCTATCATGTAGCCTTTAGCCTTTTTGATTCAAATGAAATTGATATAAAATAGATGACCCAATTAACATTTCAATACTTAGAGTAAAATCTCTGAAGCCTCATAGTCCCTGAGATTTATTTCCTTTGTTTACCTGAGAAATTTCTCTGCCTTCCTGCAATCACAATTTCTATATGACCATGTATCTTCTCATCACCTTCAATTTTTTATAAGTTAACTAAATATATATATATATGAGTAGATTAAAAAAGGAAAATTTTAGAAAAACTCCTAAAAACTAATTATCATCATTATCATGCACTTGGATGCATTGCCATTTCTTGTGAATTTATGTGCTTAAACTTAAAGACTATGACAAGTTTCAAATCAACGCAGCATACTTTTTTTTTTACTTATTGTTCTATGGAAGCACAATGTTCTTCATTTTTTAAAATAATTAAAAAAAAATTTTTTTTAAGATATTTAGATTACATAAATGTTACACAAACAATATAGGGGTTCCCATATGCCCCACTCCCCACAACCCCCATACCCTCCCCTATAAACAATATCCTTCATCAGTGTGGCACATTCATGGCAATTGATAAACGCATCCTGGGGCTTCGCCACTGAGCATGGACCATAGTTCACATTGTAGTCTACACTCTCTCCCACACAGTTCAATTCTGGATGAACTATAGCACATTCTTTTGATAAGATAATTGGTAGTAACATGAAAATTATATATTTTGGTTGTCTTCTTAAGAAGATTTTATTTTTGCCTGTTGAGTTAGCAGTTATAAGATTCCTGGGTCTATAAGCTAGAAACATGCCAGTTGCTCAAAAGGATAGCTTTTCCTGGCCTGAGGCCCAGCAGAAATATCTCTTTGGGGACTCATAAGGAAGACACTGATAAACAACATTCTTAAGAACCTCACCTCAATGAAAACCACAATCATTTCCTATGCCCACTTCTGCTTGCCTGCCTCCATGCTTACTGAGGGCAAAATGCCAAAGTCAGCTCAGTAAAAGCAATCTCACAAGGGGCCAGAGCACTGTGGTCAATGTACAGAGCTGTCTGGTAGACCAGCAGATATTGGAATAATTGGAAAAGTAGGTGGAATGCATATCCTTTTGGCACAGCTCTCCAAATATTATTTCTTGAGACAAAATCTTTGATAAGAGTTGGGAGGCTGTAAAGGAAGGGAGGAGGCATTGGGGGCATTTGTTGCTGCTGTTGTTGCTTTTGTGGTTGTGGCTATTGATATCGTTGTTGGAAATTTTGTAGAAGGCGGCAGCGTGAGTGAGGGATGAAATGATTTCTTCCTCAGCTTGTTATCATGCTGCAAATGTCCAGGCAACCCTGGCCTTGCTTGGAGTCATCATTCTTTTGGCACCAGCTGAGCATTCTCTGCTGGAGGACTGCTAAGAGTCAAGCCTGCTTGTGGGACTCCACCTGTTTATGTGGCTGATTTTCTGCTAATTTTATGCTAAGTCCAGGTCCCACTTCTCGGGGAGAGTTTTTGTTGTGTAAGCCCCAGCACCTAAGAAGCCATCTTCAGGTGACTGTCCAGGATGCTTCCAAACCTTTTGGTTTGACCTTTACAAGCGGGCCCAAAGACCTGCTCTACACACATTTGGATGTGATCACATGTACTCGGAAACGGAAGGAGGGAAATAGCAATGCTATACTCTGCCACTGTTTACCTACATAAAGAAAACATTCTTAAACTTTGAGTATGTTGTGGAGTGCAGAGGTGAAGATGTCCAAGAAAGGTTATATGTCTTTGTTAACTGATTATAAATGGATCCAGAAATGTCTGTGAGGAAGCACCAAGAACAAGATACTACCAACTAGCATATCCTAAAAACAGAACTACCTTTCCACCATTCTTTCAGTTCCTTCCCTCTCAGTTAGATGGTTGTGCACAAAGGAAAAGGCAGCTTTCAATAAATAGGGACCTGGAGTTACCAAGACCTTTTATTGGCACATAATTAGAGGGCCCAAATGCCCCCAACTGATTGCTGATGTCTTAAATACCCCCTTTCCTCTGGAAAGCTAACTGGGGAGTTTCTTTAGGACCTGGTTCTCTTTCCAATTTCTACTTTCTTAATGGCTTCCCCTTTCTTTCCAAGATAACCAAGAAACAGGAGTTTCTTAAATTTTCTATCGAGGGAATTTGAGAATCTAATTTAAGTTTAGAGCTTTGGATTGGATACACACTGTATCCTTAAAAAAATGAAAAAGAAGCAACTTACTGCTCTGGAAAGACCAAAATAAGAATAGATTTTTGTATCTTTAAATTGTAATTTCATGATAACCCTTTTTGCTTGATATGAGATATACTCAGTCATTGTACACTCCTGTT
Organism: Cabassous unicinctus; assembly: GCA_029593785.1. NCBI lineage: Eukaryota > Metazoa > Chordata > Mammalia > Cingulata > Chlamyphoridae > Cabassous > Cabassous unicinctus. The sequence goes on from JAQZBX010032751.1 coordinate 17,795, forward strand.
TAGATATGGAAAGTAGACACAGAGTTGAGTTTTTAAAATGATATTAGAAAACTCTATTCAAATAAAGTCAAAAGAAAGCTAACTTATGTCGGTCTCACTATGTACTGTATGCTAAAAATGTCAAAGCAAAATAGAGTATTTACTACTAAGTCATACTTTTTGTGGAGTTTATTTCTCTTAACCATTTCAAATAAAATCTTCTTAACTAGAAGTTCTGTTTTAGAAATAGAAGTTTCTGGGAGACAGGAACTTATCCCATTATTGTTTACATCCTACACAAAACTGGCACAGATCACAAGCTTTAGAGCCCACCTGCCTATGATTTAATCCTGGCTATGCTATTCTTTTGCTATTGGGACAAACTAACTCAACTCATGTGCCTCAGTGTCATCCTCGATAAACGAGGATTGTAATAAGTGCCTTCCTCAGAAATCAGTCAGTACAAGGATTAAGTGTGTTGAGTTGTGTTTAGAAGTTAGAACAATGCCATGCACATGCTCAAACATTATTATTATTGCTACTTGACAAAAATGTATATTGCTTGTTATGGCATCTCTTTGTAATGAATATTATACAAACACTTTATTTAACCCCACTATCTTCTTTTGTGTCTACAAATTTTTATTATACCTAAGCCACAATAAAGATGAAAAATAATTTATAAACAACCAAGATTCTTAGTTTCATTGTAGCCAGTCTTCATTCCCCAAAGACCCTGACTTTAGCTCTTGGGCCCCAAAATTGCCCAAATTAAACTGTAATCCTTAACACAGAAGAAGGCATATACATTTGTATAAACAGAGAAGGTGGAGAAATGGACTAGCTTTTGCAACAATCTTGTTTGCCATTACAAACTTCCCTTAAATTGGTCTCTGGGTGAGCAGAAAGGAAATGTAAAAATAAGATGCACCCCTGATTGGAAAGTGGTAGGAGAAGAGGGGAAGCCTTCTGATCACTTTCACTGCCCGGTCCTCAGACATTCATCCCATATTAGTGCTGTCCCCTCACCCTTCCCACCAAGGGGAAAGGAAAAGTTACCACAGGTAGAAAATTGCTTCTGGCATTAATCCCCCCAGCCCAGATCAAGAAGATGGATTCCAGTAATCTCTTCTGGAGTAGTTGCCATTATTCATTTTAGTGCCATGAGAAAAATGCAGGTGGGGAGGGAGAAGGTTTTTGGGCCACTTTCAAGGAAATTCACTGAAGAAATAGAACAAACGAGCACCTCTGCATACTAAAATCAAAATTTCATCCAGCCTGATTAGAAAGCAGAAGCGAGGCCCCTTTCTCTTAGAGTATTCATTCCCTGGAGGGTTTTGCCAGAAGGCAGACTCCTAAATTATCAGACTCAGAATTTTCCCCAATTCCTTCTTTTTCCAGTTTGCTTCTTGCGGTTAAGTCCATTACTAACTTATAGCGATAAACACCTGGAGTCTATCAAAAACAAAGAGAGGCTTATTCGGTGGGTACGGCCCTGCCTGGTGAGCCCGCTGAGCAGAAACAAACTCCATAATATAAGACTCGAGCAGAATATGTTTTTTATGATGTGCCAGCATAAGGGGGATCAAAGGCTAAAGCCAAATAAATAGCAACTGGGCACCAGCAGAGGAAACATATTTGGACTTTAAAATAATCAAAAACAAACGCAAAGAACACCGATGCCCTCCACATCCAGAAGTCATATTTTCCCGTTTTGTGTACATGCTTTAAATATGTCAAGAGTTTCTGAAACTAATCACTGAATCTAAAGAAGAATCCTGCCTTTCACTGAGGTTGTGACAATCACCCCAAAGACGGGTCATCAGTAGGCAGACCCTTCCCTACCCCCCTCCAGCCCCTTCATTGCCAAGCTGCCCCCTACTTCCCTCTATTGGCCTATTATTGAATTTACCTTGGCCACATTGTGGAATTTGCCGGCTGACATTAACCCATTTATTGAGCTTGACTCCTCCTTATCTAAAACATCTCTAGGCAAAGTGAAACAATCTGTCTCGCCCTCTGCTGATTGGCAGGGCAAATTTTTCCAGGTGGTACAACTAGTTCCCCTCCAATGACTCACCAACCTTACTGTGTGTGGCAGAGAGATACAAAGAAGACCTGAGTGACCGGCGCTCAGTGTCGCGTTGCGTACCTGCGATGTGCTCACACAGATAATTCTGAAAGATTAGTAGAAATGAAAATAAAAGTTGAGGATGGGGGGCCCGCCAAGAGGAGGAGGTAGATATGAGAGCAGAGAATTGACAGGCTCAACCCTGAGGGCAAAAAGCTACATCTGCATTTGATTTGTCAGGGATTTACATTAGTGAAACTTTAACTCTGCAGATGATACATAAGATTACACTTACAGAACAAGCTTATGCAAATATAGCTTAAATGCCATGGTATGTGGCCCAGACAGTGAATTTGGCAGATTTCATTGAGGCTGGTGGCTGAATCTAATAAATTCATTTACATGAAGGATTAGGACATCTGGAAAAGCAGCATGGTGGTTTATTGAAACATAAATAACATTAATTGAAAGGTTACAGGTATGCAAAACACTCCAAGCAGGCAATGCAAAATGTTGTAAAGCCGCTTCCCTGTTCAAATAAAGCAAAAGAGGGGGAAAAAACCTTGCTAATATAAACAAGAAAAGGTAATTTCCAGAGTCTAATCTAAACGTCACTTAGATAGAGTGAGAGAAGAGGCCTGTTGCTTCATCCTGCCTTTGTGATGAACTCTCTTTCCCAAATCTGTCCTGGCCTGTTGTTCTCCCTGATACACATCTCAGGTACTAATTAGCAGCAGCAAGGTAGTGACATAATTAAATTTATTTTCACTTAGAAATCCCCAAACTGCCATGCCATTTTTGCAGACAGCAAAGCCTGGTTGAGGTCTCAAGCCATGTCTTCAACGAGTTTATTTTTATTTCAGTGCCGTAATGTATACTTGCTGGTAATGTGGCTTGCCGGTTAATGTCTTGAGGAGTTGGTTACCATCAGCATAATAACAAATTACCCAGAGGAAAATGAGCAAAGATTGATATCATATGATTTAAAAGCTGAGAGGAAAGCTCAGGTGGTTTACAATCATTTGAGTACCGCAAGATTAATTTATAACTTGGTAACCCATTCAAACTCCCCTTCATCATTTATCTTCAAATAAGGAGATGACTTAAGCTGCTGGGTCACCCAAAATGCCTCCTGCCCAAAGCAATAGTAAGCCACTCTTTTTAAAAGGATCGTTTTCATTATAAGTCATTATCAAAATGCTGACTTTGAGAAGTCATGTAAATGAGGAAGCAGGAAGTCTGTTATTCTCTCAGGTATGGAGATTGAGTGGAGCCCATTTCAGAAATTCTATGTGGATTTGACATAATGTAATCAAGTAAAGAGCTGTTTGACCAAAATTGAAAGAGGACCCCTGGCATTTTTTTTTTTAATGAAATATGAGGTTTAATGGAATGATTACTACACTTTGGAGAATAATTTAACAAAGATTTTTAAAAAGAGACTAATATCCTAAATGATCTTGTGTCCCTTAATAATAAAAACAATTAGACAGCATGATTATTGTTTTTAAAGTAGCTAATAGAATCAGAAAACGAAGGAATCTTTACTGTCCATTCACATTTCAAACTTCCTCATCATGAACACAATTCACAGAACATATAAAATTTTAAAATTCTTCTTGCCTGGGTTTTTGTTCTGAAATGAAGCATAACACTTCACTGAAATTGATCAATTGCAAGATATTGGCACAATCGGGTGGTTGTTTTTTGGTTTTTTGTGAGGTTTTTTTTTTTTCTGTCTATGTAGCTTGTTAAAAAAAAAAGACATTAAAGATTTTTTTCATAAATAGCTAAATACAGTCACCACATTGGAAAAAATCAAAATGTTTATTAATTACACATGGCCCATCAAAGAACAGAGCTCTTGATGTACCCAAACTTTTACACTGAAGAATCATTTGATTGCACAGTTGTAGGGCATGAAATATTCAGATCGAACAAATATGTCCTTTACAAAGTAGTTTATCCACTAAAACGTCTCCCTGTTGCTATTTACTTGGAAAAGCTAACCAGCAGGACTGCTAGGACATGGGGAAACCCTTTTCTATGTATACTGGCATTGGCTCATCTGAACATTTTAAAAATAAAAAAAAGCATTGTCTATAAATGGATCTAATGCTTGGGAGAGAGGTCATGGCCTCAAGACAAAAAAAAAATGTAATAATCCTAATATTTTACTAGGTTTTGGTGGTTATAGTAACCTGTGTTGTCATCAGGATAGCCTGCCCAAATCCATCCAAGCAAATCCTGAGGAGGGTTTCAACTAGACCTCAGCTATTCAGAGGGCCAGTTTTGCTAGACACTTTTAGTAAAACTGCAATTGGATCTTGGACATCAAATATCACTTGATGCTCATCTGTGTTTTTGCATAGATTTGACCACAGGGAATAAGTGCTCATTCTCTCATCAAATCGTTCGATTAAGTTCCTATAAGAGCTCCTTAGCCACATGGATTTTAGGAGGAAGAAGCCGTAGGTGAAGTGAGCTCACAGAGTAAATTCAAGGTTAGTTTCCTATGGCAAGTCATCCATAATATTTATGGGTTCATCCTCAGTAAACAAGAATACCTACCTCATCTACATGATTGGGGCATTAACTAGATTAAAGAGAAGATGCAGTGACCCCGCAGTACTTAAAAGCAGTGCTGCACATTTTCAAGATGCGGTGATTGAACAAAGGCAATTTATGGACACCAGAATTGTACCCAACCCTTGGGAGACCGACTTGGGAGACACAGAGGCATGAATTTGGGTGACGACTTGATTTTTTTTACATATCAAAGTCATCACCCAAATTTGAGATCTTACTTCTTTGGAGACCTTGGGCAAGGTACTCTTTGTATCTCACCTTTCTCAGCTCTAAAGTGGGGCTAATAATAGTACCCACCTTACAACACTGCAGTGACGACTGAGTGATTATTATATATGACACACTTAGAACTGTGCCAGACACAAATTTAAATCTTTGCTAATGCTATTGCCTCTTGCAACCTAAGTGCCCAGCACAGAATGACACATAAAAGCTACCACTTCTTGATATCATCAACTATTATTTCTAGAAGGAGCTGATAAGTAGATATAGGGCTGCAGAGTTTCATCAAAGGAAGCGTACTCAACTCCAGAATAAGTAATAACCAGAGGCCTAAGGTCAGCGCAACAATACCAAAAAAAGATATTGAAAGAAAGACTCACTTCTTAAAGAGAAGTCTTAGATGAATGAATGACTGTGGTTTAGGTAAAAGACATCAGGGTAAGAAAAGACTAAGAGTAAAAGAACCATCCACAAGAGAACAAAGACAAAGAAAAAATGGGAGGATGGGGGAAATGTCAAGGGAAAGGGGTAAGAATGGGTGGAGAAACATCAAATCCAGGGATTAAAAGAAAAAGAGTATGCAATCATTAGAAAGTTGTGACTTCCCCAAAGTGGTCTTAAATAGAGTTTTGGGGGAAGCGAAGTTTTGAAAAATACTGATATGCCACCAAATTAGATAATCTATACAAAATCCATTTAAATCTTAGCTGTAAGTCCAGAAAGATAGAGAAAGTACATGAATATCAACTTAAATAGATGGGAAAGAGCTATGTTCAAGACATTTTTGAAGGAAAATAATGTACAGGACATTTTATCTATTTCCATTTCAACAGCTACATGTTCCCAAACCTTATCTTGACGTCTTCTGAGCATCAGAGCCATAATACCTGGGTATCCTTCGGACTCCTCAGAAATCGGTAGCCCCGAGGTGAATACATCTCCTCCCCTGCCCCTTCCTCCAGAAAGTTTCTCCCCATTTCTCAGCAAATGACATCATTTTAGTTCCAAGTGCCCAAACTGAATGCCTCTTTCCTCTCTTTCATTCACCTCCTTAGGCCGTAAGAGGAAAGTCCTGTTGATTCTACCGCCCCCGCTTCACAGATCTGCCCAGCCCTTCCACTCCAAGCCACCACCTTGACTAAATTATATAATCATTTCATTCACTTGCTCAGTCTGCCATTGTCTCTCCTATAAGTTAAAGGTCAAACTTTTCCGTTTAGCACACACACAAACAAAATGACAAGAGAAAGAGCACCTCACCAATCACATCATTCCCCGTTGACTCAATCCATTAAACCTCTCCCTATCATATAGCTTACCAGGAATTTTTCACAACTCTAGACATTGAGCGTGTTATTTCCTCTTTCTCCAACTGGTAGGCTCCCACCTATCCATCAAGATCCAGCTGAAATGTCACCTTCTCTATGCAGCTTCCCCCAACTTCCCTCAGCAACTTTTATCCCTCTCCACCGTGTTCCCTTAGCATTTTTGTACCTTGCTCATGAAATATATTTTTCATTTAAAACCCCAAAAGCTTGGGTCTCCAGGGCCAAGCACAGTTCAGATGAGGTGCTTAATAAATGTCTGTTGAACAACTGAATCTAGAAGTGTCTAAAATGACAGTTCCATCAGAAGCAGGTAACAAAGCAAACGTAATCAATTAAAGTAATTGCTTAAAAACACATGGATGGAAATCAGTTAAGAAGAAAAAGATTCCCAGAAGATATGTTTGGTAATAAAGCATAGTTTAAAAATGAGCTAAGAATGTCTCAGAAGAAAAATAATTTATATTCCAAATTACTGTTTACGTGTGGTTCTAACCTTCAGAACATTTTAACTGGATTAATATATTCAGACTGCGGGGGAGGGGTAAAAATAAGATTTCATTGTCTGATACAAACCAAGTATTATACCAATTATCCCTTTCCCCAATTACTTTCTTAGTCCCCAATATTCTTCACAATATTCAACCCTTGTCAAACTTTCCATACTTTCCACATTACTCCAGAATCTCCTGTCCCTACCACATTCATGTACAAAATTGGGTGGCAGTGACTTCTTGGCATGGATATCCAATTAGGGCCAAAAGAAGTGAGACACAAGCTCCTCATGGCCCAGCCTGTTGAGGTCGTTTCTGGGACCCAGCAGGTATATGGGAGGGCAGTTACATTCAGGGCTTCAGCACCAGTTTACCCTTCATTCCACCACAATGAACGCCCAGCCACGCCAGACAGCTCCAGTGATTTGTCCTGCCTCGCTTACCTCTGCATGCCCTAGTATTAGCTATTTATCTCATGTGCTGGGCCTACCATAAGGAGAGCTGCTTACATCCTGAGACCCAAACATCAGTAATATTTAGTCTAGTTATTTTCATAAAATGGTTCTATAGTTTGACACCTGTCCTAAGACTCTGTGATTGACTGCAAAAGCTAGTTGCTCGAATTTAAATTCTTTGACACTCTTCTACTGAGAGAAGGGGTTACTATGCACAATGCCTTTGAATCTGACCTGTCTGACTGCTTGACCCATAGACAAAAGAAATGACGCTGTGACAGTCTCTGTGCCCAGACCTTAAGAAAGTGGTAAGTTCTAGTTCCTGTCTCTTGGGACATAGACACCACACCTTTGGGAAGCCCAAGCAGTCCCCTGTTTAGAGGAATCTAGGCCCTCAGCTCACAACCAGGGCTGAAATCTCAAGCTGATAGCCAGCACCAGCTTGCCAGCCAATAAGAGTGGGTCATTTTTTTTTTTTTTAAGATTTATTTAATTTATTTATCCTCCCCCACCCCCCACCCCCATTGTTTGTGGCTGCTGTCTGCTCTGTGTATGCATTTGCTGAGTGCTTGCTATGTCTGCTCATCTTCTTTTTAGGAGGCACTGGTCACTGAACCTGGGACCTCCCATGTGGGGGAGAGGCGCTCAATCACTTGAGCCACCTCAGCTCCCTGGCTTGTTGTGTCTCTCATTGTCTTTCCTCTTTGTGTCTCTTTGTTGCATCATCTTGTTGTGTCAGCTCGCCACGCCTGCCCATTGTACCAGCTCACCTTTTCCAGGAGCAC
>JAQZBX010032752.1:0-25725 GCA_029593785.1 Cabassous unicinctus
GGTTTATTCTGTTTGGGGTGTGTTGTCCTTCTTGGATATTGATATTTATGTCATTCATAAGGGTTGGGAACTTTTTGGCCATTATTTCCTCAAATATTTTTTCTGCCTCTTTTGTGTTCTTTTCTTCTTCTGGGACACCAATAATGCATATGTTTGTGCATTTCATGTTGTCATTCAATTCCCTGAGACCCTGTTCCATTTTTTCCATCCTCTTCTCTTTTTGTTCCCCTGTCTTTTCCAGTTCAGATGTTCTGTCTTTGCAATCACTAATTCTGTCTTCAAGCAAGTCAAATCTGCTCTTAGGTGCCTCTAATATATTTTTAATCTCATCCATTGTGTCTTTCATTCCCATAAGCTTTGTTACTTTTCAGGCTTTAAAATTGTTCTTTATACTCACCCAGTGTCATCTTAATATTCTTTATCTCTTTAGTCATATTTTCTTTCAATTCTTTGAATTGATTTAGGAGAGTTTTGTGATCATCATTGATTAATTGTCTTAAAACTTGTATCTTTTCAGGATATTTGGTTTTTTCTTTGGCTAGGCCATCTCTTCCTGTTTCCTAGTATGGCTTATAATTTTTTGCTGGTATAGGCATCTGAATATGTTTGGTGAATTTTACTCTGTTGGCCAATTTCTCTCACCTGCCTAGTGTTTTGTTTTTTGTTCCCCTCTCCCACACACACAGAGAGCTTTTCTGTAATATTAGTTCAAATTATTCTAAATCTTTAAAATTGCCCAGCTTAAGTTACCAAAATTGGGCCAGGGACTCACTAATAGGGAGCAGATTTTTTTCCAGTCTCCCCTTTCCTGTGTTTTGATCTGGCCAGAGCTGAGATTCATAGCAGGCTCTGCTGGCCAAATTCACTGAAGATGCCCCCCAACTTCCCCTTCATTTTCCCTTGTAACAGCTGACAGGGAGGAAGATATCTGTTCCCCTCTCAGTTGGCTACTGTGAGCCAGGGGTTTTACTCCTGCTTAATATCTTGGGGATGGGTGATGGGAGCCCTTCTGTGCTGCAATGGGGGTTTGGTAACTCGTGTTTGTTGTTTTGGGTTCTTCACTTCTCTGTCCCGAGCCCTTCTGGGAGTTGTGTAGCACTGTCCTGATTTGCTACAAATGGCTCAAATGGCTTTTGGCCCTGTCTTGTTTTTGTGAGAGAGTTGAGCCCTGCCTGCCTACTCCAACGCTCCTCCCGGAACGCCTAGGCTTGCTTTTCCAAGATGTCGTCAAGGAAGTTATTATCACTCAGCAAGACAGAGCAATGCAATGCATGAATTTCAGTATTCCCAGCACCCGGACAGGGCAGCACCAGTCGTGGCTGGTGATACTCGAATGAACTGTGGGCAGTGTTTTTGGAAGACTTTTACTGTTCCTCTCCCAGATTGGTCCCAGGTTTGTGGGCTGGAGAAGTTCTGCACATGGATTAGTCTGGTTTAGGCAGGAGCCATTTCTTCCACCCTGGGTGTGTCTCATCAGCAGTTCAGTCCTCTCCAACATGATCACTCCCCAGCCTTCCCAGCCTTGCAAATCCTGGGCTATGGGCATTCCTGAACCTAAAGCTGTGGTAGAACAAGGGTCAGCTAACCTGGCATCTCAGGGAATCCTGCCCACAAGACCCATTCAGTACTCAAATTGTTTCATATAGGCCTCAGGAAACTCTCATGATCTCAAGTGGTGCCTAAGTACGGCATTACCTTTTCCTCTCTCCCCTCACCTTCCACACCATACTCCTGCCTCTGTGTTTTGTTGAAATCATCTGAACCATTTTGTTTTTTAACATGCAGATATCCTTTTATAATCCTTTTTTCACTATTGCTTAAGACTTAACAGCCACATTACCTTTAATTGTTTAAACTTCTGTATTTTCTGGTTAATATTCTGTCTTAACTTGGAAAGAGTGATAAGATATGCAGTTGATAGCCAACAGTAATAGTAGATACCATTTTAAGTATTTATTATATCCCAGGAATAAATGTTAAGTGTTTTACATGGATTAGCCCATTTAATAGTGATATTATGTGATAAGCACCATTAAGATCTTGACTTTAGAGGTGATGATACTAAAGGAAACAGTTCTAGAAACTTGCTTGAGTAGTTATGAATGGGGCAGTTGTTTTTTTTTAAATGCATATTTTTAGATACGGCTTGGATAATGTATTAGTCAGCCAAATGCGTGCTGATGCAAAGTACCAGAAAGCTGTTGGCTTTTATAAAGGGTATTTATTTGGGGTAGAAGCTTAACAGTTACAAGGCCTTAAAGAGTCCAACTCAGGGTACCATAAGAGGTACTTTCTCACCAGAGATGTTGCCGATCTCTGCAAGGGTTCAACCTTCCTCTTTTCTCTTAAGGCTCTGTGGTCCCAGCTTCTTCCTATCTCACCTGTAGGCTGGTATAGGGCTCGTTTCTTTCTGGTCTCAGCTTCTCTGTTCTCTTCACAAGGCCAACTGTAAACTATCAGGTGAATGGCTCATCTGTGTCCGGGGCCCCAGGATCAAAGTTCTCTCCTCTGCTGTGTCTTTGGCGCTCTCTCTTTCTTCTATGTATCTTCTTCTGTGAGTGTCTGTTTATATCGTCTACCAAGGGGGGCCGGGACTTAACCCTGACCATACCCTAATGTTGAATCAAGGCCCTAATCTTGTTTTAATCAAGTAAATGTAAAACCTTTGAATTTAATACATCAAAGGGTATCACGCCCAGAGGAACAGACCAGTTTACAAACATAATATAATAAACTGCTATGGATAGCTTTAACGTTTGGATTTCAGGCCTATTGTAAGCTATCTGTCCCTCTTTAAGAATGTGCTCTTCTCTCCTGGAGTGTATAAATGGGAAAAGAGGGAATTCAGATTCCCAGCCGGGCTCAAACTGTTACCACTTGTTCATGTGGTAGGCCATGGTCAGACTTGCTGAAAATATAAAATAGAATGTATGTTGCCTGGCTTGCTTGTTGCTTTGGTAATTGTGGAAAAAGTGCAGTGTCCTTATGGCATGCCTTTCCTGTGCTCTTCAGAGACAAGATAGCTAAAATTGACTCTCTTGCTGCTAGGATTCTAGATGTGATGAGGAGATTGTGCTTTGCTGCTTCAACTTAATGTATCAGGCAAGCACTGTCATGGAGCTCCTTGACTCTTAGCTATTGTCTCTGTGTCCAGTCCCTTGACTCATTTAGACATCAGAAGACATGTGTTTTGCTGGTTGAGGTGGCATGCACGTGCAGTTAAGTATGAGGCCTGATAACAGTAATTGAGGAAGGGGCAGGGCAACAGAAGTGTGGGTAGCTCCCTGGGCTCCAGGTCAAACTGGAAAGATAGAGGTGATGTCACTTCAGATGAAGAAGGATGTAGGAGGAACAGATTTGGGCAGGAACAATAGTTTAATTTGAGACATGTTGAGTTTGAGATCTGGGAGAGGCCTGGGGTATGATAAAAAATTGGTAAATGTTGGTATAGAGGTGGTAATTAAAGCCATGAGGCTATATGGCATTACAAAGCAGTGAGTGTAGATAGAAAAAAGGATCAAAGTCTGAGCCCTGAAGCACTGCAACTTTGGGAATGACTTGGAGGAGAGGAGGAACCAGCAAAGGAGATTGAAAAGGAGCAGCCAGGAGTAAGAGGAGAAATACTATTAATATTCTGGAAGCAAAATGAAGAGAGTGTCCAGAAAAATAAAGTGCATCCTGGGTTTACATCCAAACCGCCTAGGCCCATGGTCTTCAGGAGCAGGAGCTGAGTGTGGTCGACTTAGTATCCCCAACAGCCGGGGTCTGGGTCTCAGTGGGGGCTCAGTATTTTCTTTTACTTTTATAATTTACCCTGAATGAACCCCATGGCAGTATATTTCTAATATGTTTATTTTATTCCTAAAATCTTTAACATAAAATAAGGTATACAATGTTCATAGTTAACTTTATCAGTGACCATGGTAAGATCTTGTCCCCATATGTCTTTTCCACATCACCAAACTCCAATCACGGTGCCATTACAGGGGTCAGTGTCATTCACGGATGTGGCTGTGGACTTCACCCAGGAGGAGTGGCAGCAACTGGACCCTGCTCAGAAGAAAACATACAGGGATGTGATGCTGGAGAACTACAGCAACCTAATTTCAGTGGGTGAGGATAGCTTGCTTTCTCAGTTGCTAAAATATATGGAATTTCTCTCAAATTTAATAACTTTAAACTTTGAATTTGATGGGACAAATGTGATTTATCTAAGTTTGGGCACCAGGCAGGGATTTTTTAGTGTGACCTCACCGATGGAAAGTTCTAATTTTGATAAAGCACAATAGACACATTCTGTGCAGCTTTTAAGGCAGCACATTCCCCACATGACAGAGATCCTGAAGCCAAGCAGCTAGGCTCAAGTTCTCTTTCATTTCTCATTAACAGGGTATCACATTATCAAACCGGATGTTATCATCAAGTTGGAGCAAGGAGAAGAGCCATGGATAGTAGAAGGAGAATTCCTACTTCAGAGTTATCCAGGTGTGTTAGTGGAGGCAGTGAGGGGATTGGCAACTTGGAAGTGTTTCTCAGGATTTTTTAATGGTTCCAAACCTTCAGAAGTGCCTGAAGAGAGATACTTGTATGCCTTAGATCTAAAATCTCACTTCGAAAGACCTCCTTCCCCAAAACACTTGTGTTTTTTAGAGTTTTTCCATGCTTATCACTACCCAGAATCCAATCACTTCCTTCTTTTTCTTAAACCTTGGGTCTTGACATGTGCTCTCTAGTATTTTCAGTAACCCATTATCATAGATTTCTTTTGGTTTTAGATGTTCATGAGTCTGTCATTAACAAATAACTTATGTGACTCTTGTGTTACTACCTTCCATTTTTTCCCTTTTCTTTTACTGTAAAGTGCCTCAGACTTGTTTCTCTCCCCAGATTCACCTTTCACTTCTCTTTCTTTTTTGTCAGATTCCAAAATCCCTGATAAATTCAGTTTGCCTTTGTTGTTGTGTGCACTTGTGCTTCATTTGACAGTGCTGATCATTATTCCTGAAATCCAGCCCTTAAGTTTGGTGACACAGCACTTTCTCCCAGTACTCATTTTCCATCATGTCTCTTATTTACTGTTCTAGTCCCAATGCCTTGAGTTGTAGCTTCTATTGTAGCAGATGATCAATAAGTATTATCACATAAATGAATTTTGACTCATTTATTCCCCCACCCCCACTCCCTTCAGGAATGTCTCTAAAGGATCTGTTCACCTTTTGTGGTTTTTCCTTGTTTCTTGAGCTCCTGAAAGGGCTCCTCCAGTCTCAAGTCTTAAGAGTTTGTGGGGGGTTTTTGTTTTGTTTTTTTGCTGCTCACACTGAGGACACCACTGCTCAACCTGTACTCCAGTCCAGTATTTTTTGAATGGCAGTACAGCACTTCCTTCTTTCTCATCCTGTCTGAAATTTGTTCACAAACTCTTCCAAAGTATAGCTACTAATCACCTTTCCCACTGAGTTACACTATTCTCCTCTTTACCAATAGTGATCACTATGGAATCACCTAAAAATACCCACTTCTCATCAGGTCTTACTGATCCTCCATGGTTACTGGTATTTGTCTTGTGTAAAATGTTTTAGTTCATCTTCTGCATATTCTGTTTCCTTTGACTTAATGTAAACAAGAACTATATTTTGTCATGCCTGGAATGCTGTAAATCCTAATTGGAGTTGCAAGGTGTGTTCATCTGAAGTTTCCAATTTATTTTACCACTAGCCTTAAAAGATAAGCCCAGAGCTATTCCCTATTCCCAAAGGGGATTGAAATTCTTCATCCTTTAAGAAACATCACAATATGGCTTTGTATTGCCTGGCAAAACTAATTTTCTGTTTCCCAAACTCGCAAAACTGCATTCTAAATGTCTTCCATTTGTGTGATTATTTTCCCTATAGCTTTATACTTCATTAGAGTTTGCTTTACTTCTCCAGATAACACGTCCTTTAAATTTAAGCTCAAATTTTCAGTTTCTTTCAAGTGTTTTCTTCCCTACTCTGTCATGATTCCAGTCTCTTCCTTCTCGCAGCTTCCAATTTCACATAGTGGTGGTGCCTTAAAAAAGTGGTATGATCATGTAGTATGTTGACATTTTTTTGCTCGAGCTTCTTTACTCCTCTGGATTATACTCCTACAAAGACAAGGGATAATTTCCTCCCTTGCCCCGGAGTATGTAGCATTTAGTAGACATTTCTGTGATTATCTGAGAAGCCACATATGTGGAAGAACTTTCTTATCCATCCATTCAGAAATAACTTATACAGGCAATTATTTCTAAATATACATGACTAGGTCACATTACCTATATATTCTGTAGATACTCGAAAGATCTCTATATGATTCAGATTAAGAACAACTTTAATTTCTACTCGGGGTTCAAAGGAGATAAGAAGTAGTTTAAAACTCAGCATGACTGATGTGCTTATGTACTAAAATAGATTGTATGGGTAGTAATTATTTTCAGCTGAAGTCGTGTAACAGAGGTGGGAAAGGATTTGAGAAGAATGATTTTCTAAAACCATGGGCTAGTACAGTTCCCCCAGAAAGATAGGTTTTGAATAGATCGAGGCTGGAAGTCAAGCCAACTGAGTAAAACAGTAAGAGCACAAACTTGTAGTTGAAACGGCGCCACACATTTATTGGGTACCAACAGTTTGGTTTTCCTGGAGCAGAAATTATTTTTGGCAGACCAATATGCTAGTTGGAATCATGTTATGAATCCCAGTGTTGAAAAGTATTATTTATCAGAATCTCCCCTGCCCCGCCCCATGTTATCTGTTGATATTTTGGTGGGAGGCTCAGGAAAGTTGTAGGTTTTGGAGGACAAGGTTGATAATGGTTTCATTTAGTGTGGATGATAGCAAGCGCAATAGTCCAGTTATCCAAAAATGTGTAAGATAAATTAAAATAAAAGCCACTATTTTGAAAAAAGTTTGAGAAATCTCATTCTGAAAGAATGAGACTCAAAGGAGTGGGGAGGTACAATTCATATTCAGAATTGAGGGACAGTGGTAGGTCAGGGACAGGACTGGCTTAAGGAAATTGTTAGGAGATTGAAAATGTAAACTTATTGAGCATGTATTTTGTGCTAAATACTGAACACTTTTATATTTATTAACCTATGTAATTCTGCAACAACTGTATGAGGTAGGTACCATTGTCCCCATTTTGCAGGTGGATAAAATGGAGTCACAGAGGGGTCTGTTAAGTAACATGCCCTAGGTCACCTAGTCAGATATCAGGCTATGTTGTTCAAATAGGAACAAATGTAATAAAACTTACAGGACAATCGCAAAAATAATGCAAACCTCTACAGAGAATTCCAACACACCCTCCAGGCCCCCCACCCCCCACCACAGATACACAGATCCACCAATTTCAACATTTGCTACCTTTGCCATATCATTCTATCTGTGTGAGAGCAGATTGCACACATCATAATCCTTGAACATATAATAGTTCCATGTTCTTCCTAAGAACAAGGATATTCACTCTGTAACCACTTAAAGTACAGTTACCAAGTTCAAGAAATTTAACATTGATATAAAGCTTACAGTCTATATTCCAATTTTCTCATTTGTGCCAATAATGCCCTTTCAGCCTTGCTAGATCCCATCCAGGAACCATTAGAATTTCATTGTCAGAATGAGTCTAGTATTAAATTGTAACATCATTAGAATACTTAAGAAACCGGAAACCTTTGAAAAGACAGCATGCTTGGTGGTCTATTTTATATGTTATTTATGTCCAATAATATACTATTGGACATCTATGTTTGTGTGACTCTCCTTCCAAGTGAAATTGAATTAGAGTTAGAGCCCCAGTTAAGGAGCTATTCGTCTAAGCGTAGAAAACTTGGGTGCAAGTCTGTTTGGCACTCCTGTATGAAAAGAGGGTGGGGGTTGGCAAAAGAGTTGGAACAATCTAGACTTGTGAAGATGCTACCACAAAAATCTTAGTATAACGGGATAGATCGTAATCTATTTCTCCCAACTTGATGTGAATCACAAAGTGCTGAATTTCCTCCTCCAAAACTAATCCCTACCTGGATAATTCTCTATGACCATCCTCGTCCAAAGCATTCTTTGTACCCTATCACTTTACCCCATTTGCTGTGATTCCTTTTCTGCCTGCCTTGTCAGCCATTCATCCAACATCTGTGTCTTCTGATCATTGTTTCTATTTCACCTTCTATGCCCACTTTTGAACAAAATTTTATAATGTAGCATAGATCAAAGGTGCTTGTGTTCTTTGTCAGTTTACTTCCCCCGCCTTCACCTACCGTTGGAAAGGTAGAGTGGGGGGGGTGTATAAGTACATGCATGCATGTGATATTACAAACCAAGAGAAGGAAAAAAGTATACTTGGAATTATTTCCATTTGTCCATGAAGCCAGCATCTACCCCACAGTACTTATGCACAAGTCTCATTCTATGTCTTAATAGGTAGATTTATAAAATTTTATTTTTGTCTCTTTTTTAGAAGTCTTGAAAGTTGATGACCTAATAGAGAGAGTCCAGGAAAACGAAGACAGACATTCAAGGCAAACTGTACTCATCAACAACAAAACTGTAATTGAAGAGAGAGGTAATGCTCTTGGTAAAACTTTTGATGTGGAAACAAACCCTGTTCCTTCAAGAAAAATATCCTCTAAATGTGACTCATGTGAAAAGAGTTTAAAATCTATTTCAGAATATATTACTAGTGATGGAAGCTATGCAAGAATAAAACCTGATGAATGTAGTGGATGTGGGAAATCACTTCTCCATATTAAGCTTGAGGAAACTCATTCAGGAGATAGATCTTATGAATTTAATCAAAATGGGGAAGCTTATTCTCTAAGTGAAGAAAATATCTTTCAGAAAATTCATATTCTGGAGAAACCCTTTGAATATATTGAATGCCAGAAAGCATTCCAAAACAATACTGTTTTTGTTAATCATATGGAAGAAAAACCCTATAAATGGAATGAAACTGAAATAGCCTTCCTCCAAATGTCAAATCTCAGTGTACATCAGAGTTCTCATTTGGAAATGAAGTCCTATGATTGCAATGAATGTGGGAAATCCTTCTGTAAAAAGTCAAAATTTATTATACATCAGAGGACTCACACAGGAGAGAAGCCCTATAAATGTAATGTGTGTGGGAAATCTTTCTGCCAGAAGGGAACCCTCACTGTACATCAGAGAACACATACAGGGGAGAAGCCCTATGAATGTAATGAATGCGGGAAAACCTTCTACCAGAAGTTACACCTCATTCAACATCTGAGAATTCACTCAGGAGAGAAGCCCTACGAATGTAGTTATTGTGGAAAATCCTTTTGCCAGAAGACACACCTTACACAACACCAGAGAACACATTCAGGAGAGAGACCCTATCCATGTAATGAATGTGGAAAATCATTCTCCCAGAAGTCAGCCCTTAATGACCATCAGAAAATTCACACAGGCGTGAAACTCCATAAGTGTAATGAATGTGGGAAATGCTTCTGCCGCAAGTCTACTCTCACTACACATCAGAGGACCCACACAGGAGAGAAGCCGTATGAATGTAATGAATGTGGGAAATCTTTCTCTCGATTGTCATATCTCACAGTACATTATAGAACTCATTCAGGAGAAAAGCCCTATGAATGTAATGACTGTGGGAAAACCTTCTACCTGAATTCAGCCCTTATAAGACATCAGAGAGTACACACAGGAGAAAAACCCTATGAATGTAATGAATGTGGAAAAGTGTTCTCCCAGTTGTCATACCTCAACATACATCACAGAACTCATTCAGAAGTGAAACCCTATGAATGTAATGAATGTGGAAAAAGCTTTTACCAGAATTCAGCTCTGTGTAGACATCGGAGAATACATAAAGGTGAAAAGCCCTATGAATGTTACATATGTGGAAAATTCTTCTCGCAGATGTCTTACCTGACTATACATCATAGAATTCATTCAGGAGAGAAACCCTATGAATGTAATGAGTGTGGGAAAACCTTCTGCCAGAGTTCAGCCCTTAGTAGACATCAAAGAACACATACAGGAGAGAAAGCCTATGAATGTTATGAATGTGGAAAATTTTTTTCTCAGATGTCATATCTCACTATACATCATCGAATTCATTCAGGAGAGAAACCATTTGAATGTAATGAATGTGGAAAAGCCTTCTCTCGGATGTCATACCTCACTGTACATTATAGAACTCATTCAGGAGAGAAACCCTATGAATGTAATGAATGTGGAAAAAAATTCTATCACAAATCAGCCTTCAATAGCCACCAGAGAATTCACAGACGAGGAAATATTGATGTACTTGATGTAGGAAGCCTTCTGTAAGGTCAGACCTAATTTTATGTCAGAGAACCCTTTCAATAAAATAAATAAGAAAATCCATTGGAATCAACACCATTGTACATCAGAGAGTTCAAACAAGTGAATGTGACAAAGCCTTTGTGCATTAGATTAGTAATCTGAAAACTCAGAGTTTAGAAACCACAATCATAGCAAAACTTTCAGCAAGACCATACAGCTCACTGGATATCAGACTATACAGGAGTAAAATTGGATAAATATTTAGGATGTGCATATATTTTCACTATGGACTCAAAATGTTACGTATTTTGATTATTACCAAGGAGATACCTATCACTCTAAGGAATAAAGAAAACATAATCCTTTGAAAATTGTTAATACTAAAAAATATTTTTAAGCTTTTTCATAATACAAATAATACCAGATAATCTCTGCTGTGAATAGACATGCTTCTATTGTAAATAGACACTGTGAAATCAGGATATTCTAATCAAAATAGCAACATTAAATTCACAAACAAGCATTTCCTAAGGTATACAGGACTTATGGCTTGTTTTTTATTAGTATGCTACATTACAGGAACTGTTTGTTCAGTTTGAACTACTTTGGAAAAAGCAGTGTGCCCTTATTAGAATAATGTGTAATTCACAAAGTAAGATTATCGTAAACTAAATAGCATCCCCATGGTAGTACCTTATGTAAGTTGTCGTTGGAATAATATTTGACAGGTATACAGTATACTTTTTCTTGTACTCTTTCCTGGCATGTATAAATGTGTTTGGTCGTCATTAATGAACTGGAACTTCCATAAAGAAGCCAATGTTTTTATAATGTTTTCAACTGTATCTGAGTCAGCAGAAGAATTACAAATATATATGCTTACAATAGAGAGAAAACTCTGCATTGAGCATTGTAAACTGATATTGCCAGAAGTGAAATGCCATGAATGGAAACCAGCTGTAGTTCTCAAAATCTCCCCATGTTTATCTATTGTCTTTCATCTATTATTTTTTTATTTGGATGCATACCTTAAGTATAAGTGTGCAGAATACAAATACTGTGGAACGTAGGAATTACCTCTATTTTTATTTGATATGATAGCGCTTTTAAACATTATGCATTGTTCCTTCCTATTCCTTAATTAGTTGAAAACCCATTACTATGGGTTTGTGGCAGATACTGTTCAGTGACTACCCTCGTCACTCCATTCTTTGGTTTGCTGGAAGAGTTTGGTGTCTGCTCTTCCTTACAGGACTCTGAATAAGTCTTTATTAGTTTCAGTCTATAATGATTATTCTATCCTTACTCCCAGTGATTGGTTTGGAGTGGTCAGAGGACCCAATTCTAGCCAGATGAGTAAAGGGGATATCTGATGGGTAATTTCTGGAAAAGGTGTTCTTAAAGCTTCAAGGAATCATGCCAAATGGAGTGGGCTCTTATCTTCTGGTGAACATTACCTAGTCTGGATGAGATGACTGGTTATGTCTTTCAACAATGAATTATAGTAGTTGAAGCATGGACGAGCAGAAAAATTAGAAGAACCTGGATCTGAATGATGTTATTGAGCCACTAAACCAACCAGCCTTGTAGCCACACTCAGCCTCTGGACTATTTCTTTTGTGAGAGACTTAACTTATTTTTAAGCCAGTTCCTTTAGGGTGCTCTCATAATATAACTGAAGACATTCTAACTGACACAAAGTTATGCTTTTGTAGGAGTTATGCAATTCAGAAGTGGACTTGGGGAAATCATTTATTTTGAGCTGTTGCTATAGAGACTTAATCTTATTTTCTGTAAATTTTTGTGTAAATAGCTTGAACATTAGAAACATTCAACTTGATACAATGAAATGTGTATGCTTCTTGGACTATCATGTTATTGGCCTAGGAAATTAACCTTTGAAACCTGATATGTCAGGTATGCCTCCATTTTTATAATACATGAAATAAATTTTGTTTGAGTTAATTTAATTTATATTGTTCATTGATCATTGCTACAATGTCAGTTAACAATATATGCCAAGAAGGAAGGATCTAATTTTGTTTGCTTTCAAATAACTAGCCTAGCATATATTATTTGACTAATTTACCCTTTTATCATTGAGATGAAATATATCTTTCATGTATTAAAATCACACATAGCTTCTGTCTTTGCTGTGCTGCACTTTTTCTTTATGTTCCTCTAGGTGACTGTGAGTATGCTACACAACAGGAATTGTCTGGTAGATTGCATATTTTGTGGAGGAACTATGTATTCATAGTGTATTTGTTGGAATAATATCTGTAAAGATTTCCTACACTTGTGTGTCATTACAGCTTAATTACACAGTATGCATTGTAAGTAAAATATTAGAAAAGTCTGAAAGGTTTTTACCATACTCTTTTCCTTCTACAGACTGCATATAAAAGGGTCTGGTACACATAAGTACTTCTCAACTGCATTTTCAACAGTGTAGTCATTGAAACTACACTTCTGTAGTTTCAACGATGCAAATGTTTTTATTTTTAGCATCAATAGCATGTTCTAATTTGTCATTGCTTTTATTCTTCCTTACAGATTTGTTTTAGGCTTGATGAAATGCAGTATTTGAAAAGTTTTTAGCTATTCTTGGCAAAAGTGTAAGATACACAGGCCTCAGTTAGTGAAAAGAGAGCACTATGGTGGCTGGCTCAGTTCACCTGTCCTGCAGCAAGGTGAGAACATGGAACTGATGGGGCAAGGCATGAGGATCTGCTTTGTATACACAGTGACCTCGTGACTTGGAGTGTGAGCAGATTAGGAAGTGTAAGAGGAATTTGCAAAGGCTAAACTATACCTAGACCCTTCCTGGCAGGTGGAGATGAGATTCCCCTCATTTTTAAAAAATCATTCTAGGGTTAGGGAAATGGATGGTTCAGTTCTTGCTTCTGTAGTCTCAGAAACAGGACAAAACAAAGACGTGATCTTAACACCAAGAGCATATTTTATCTGAGGCCAAAGAGTCAGCCTCAATTCTTTACTCCATCTCAATAAGCCTCTCTGTGCTGTCCAGTCAAGATCCCAAAGAAGGTTATAAAATAAGCCACATGACTGTGCAGCCCAAATAATTGACAGCTTTATAGAATGCCTCAAATTAAACAAAATGAAGCCCACAAGGGAATACATTTTTTAAATTATTTTGCCCTTTTTATCAGAGATAACATCAAAAATAAATTGCTTTTTTCTTCAATGAATTTAGAGTCTGTGTGGCTCCTGCCAAGTCAGTGAGCTAGCATGGGCTGCCACTCATTTCCATAGCCCAGCCATGGAGGAGAGGCCATAGAAGTAAGAGCAGTTTACAATTCCAGAGAAATAAAGAAACAAATGAGGAAAATTCCTGGGGGAATACAAGGTAGATTTGGCTTTTGCATGGGAGAGGTAATGGCAGACAGACAGTGGAGACAGTGCTGAGGAAAACCTTTGAATTGTAATCTTGCCACAGTACCTTTTCTCCCTATAGCTTTACTCTCCACTCATTTCCCAAGCAGATAATTGCCTGTTATGGAACCTTCAGGAGAAAGAAAAATGAATTCATCTCAGCACCACAGGGGCAGTTCGGGATATGTTAGCCCTGAGCCTGGCTGAGGCGAGGAATGGACACAACAGAAACAGGTAGAGTAGTCACCTGGAGCATCCTCTCTGTACACCAAAAGCCGAGTCATCACAGTAACTTCAGACCTTTACTGAAAAGGGGAAGTGCTTGTGGTGAGAGTGTAAACTGGGGTCCTGAGGGGAGGGACAGTCAGTAAGGAGGGACATTCCACATGGAGCTGATAGGATATTCTCTTCCATGAAACACACCTCTACTCAAAACCACCCTGAGAAGCAGGAACTAGATGATTAGTCCTTCTCCTTGCTACTCGTTATCAGCCAAGATTCACATCTGAACAATTCAGGAAAAAGTAATTAGACATATGACGGATTTACTAAGAGACAGTACACCATTCCACCTACACAAAATGGGCTAGTTCATGGAACCGGGAGATAAAGATTTCAAAATGTTCTCAATAACATCCTCGAAGAAAAGTATTATTGGTGATGTGATGCAGGAACAGAGTTACCCAAAAAGGGAGGAGGAAGGGGGATTTTGCATTGGTAAATAGAATGAAATAAAGAGTTCAATGGGTGATTGTAATAGCAGAATTGATACAGCCAAAGAATGAATTAATAAGTTTGGTAGTAATGGCAAAGAATTCTCCCAGGACACCAAAAATAAATAAATAAATAAAGGCTTGACATGTGAAGAATGAAACTTGAGATATGGAGGATAGTAAAGATAATATCCATATACAAGGGTTCTTAAATGAAGGAGACGAGGTGAAGAAAATGTATGAATTAAAATGTTTTTGGAGGTGAAAAAGAATAAAAGACCTCAAATTCAAAGGAGTTCTTTTTATGTGGTGCTAAGTGGAAAGATACAGAAAACACCAGTCTACAAAGAAAATTTTGTTTAATCTAAAATAAGACCAATAACTAGACTATATGAGAATAGTCTAGCAAAGTAATAAGAAAAGGGCAGTAAGTGTAAGAGAAAAGGACAGTACTTTAAGTCATTAGTAATTAGAATATGCAAGTTGAAATAATGAAATACCGCTTTACATCCATCATAATGACAAAAAGGACAAGGATATAATAAATATTAATAAGGGGTGTGAAGGGTAATTAGAATGTTTGTGTATTCTATAAGTATGTAAAGTGGTATTGCCATTCTGGAAGATTAATCTGGTAACATTTTTAAAAATTAATGTGCATCCCTATATGATGCAATAATACCCTGCCTATTTATATACCCCAGCGAAATTCTACACACACAAGGATGTATATATAAGTAATATCATAGGACTTTGCGATATCCTAAGTGAACATCACTTAAATAGATAAGTAAAATTCAATGCAAGCAATAGACAGCTGTGTAGCAATTGGAAACAAAATGATAAACATGTAGTACAGTTGATAAAATCTTCTAGCTATGAATAGAAAAATGGATGGAGTGAGATCTAACAATGTTTGTGTGGATTGAAGTTACACACACACAACTACAGGGGTATTGAGGATTGAATCATGTACCCCACAAAAGACATGTCCAAATATCAATCTGTGTTCCTATGGTTATGAACCTACTTGTAAATAGGAACTTTTGAAAGAGATGGTCTGGCCAAATTGAATCATGGTGGGTCTAAATCCCTACAACTAGAGGCCTATGAAAGGAAATTTTGAACAGTCTATCAGAAGAAGCCAGAGAGGAGAGCTTGATCACCATGTGATGGAGGACTTGCACAACCAGAACTTCATCAACCTCAGGAGCAAGCGTGGCCTTCTCAATATCTTGATTTTAGACTTCTAGCCTTCAAAACTGTGAGACAATAAATGTTGTTTAAGCCAACCCACTGTGTGGTATTTGCCATAGCATCCCTAGCAAACTATGACAGATTTGGTGCTGGAAAGTGGGGTCCTGCTACTGCAAATACCTAAAAATTTACAAATGGCTTTTGAATTGTGTAATGATTTGAGGCTGGAAGAATTTTTAGGTAATTTGTAGAAAAAGCCTAGATTGCCTTGAAGAGATTGTTGGTAGAGATATGGGTATTAAAGGCTTTTCTGGTGAGGGCTCAGAAAAGGGTGGAGAGACCCATAGAGAATTTTTGTCATCTTAGAGAATATATATATATATATATATAATCATGAAAAGAATGT
This sequence comes from Cabassous unicinctus, assembly GCA_029593785.1. Lineage (NCBI taxonomy): Eukaryota > Metazoa > Chordata > Mammalia > Cingulata > Chlamyphoridae > Cabassous > Cabassous unicinctus. Next base: position 16,014 of record JAQZBX010032752.1, read on the forward strand.
TGGTAGAAAGATGGATGTTAAAAGTGCCTCCGGTGAAACCTTAGAAAGAAATAAATTTGCTATTGGAAACTGGATAAAAGGTATTCCTTGTTAGAAAGTGGCAGAAAATTTGATAAAATTGTGTTCTGATGTCAGATGGAAGGCAGAACTTGTAAGCAGTGAACTTGGATATTTAGCTGAGATTTCCAAGCAAAGTGTGGACAGCACGGCCTGGTTTCTCTTGCTGCTTATAGTAAGATGAGAGAGAAAAAGAATAAACTGAGGATTGAACTGTTAAATACAAAGGAACCAGCAATTGATAATTTGGAAAATTCTTACACTAGTCAGATAGTGTGCTCTGAGACTAGGGCCAGAAGCAGCTCTATGAGGGCCCTTCCTGAGCTTCTAGAAGTGAGTCCCCGGAGTACAGGGTTCAATAGGGTATAGGTGAAGTACCCTCTGCAAATATTAGCATAGGACTCATAGATCCAGTTAGCCATCTCAGAGTAAGTCAGGATTGGAAATGCATTTATCCAGGAAGGATCTGAGGAAGATCCTTTTGTCCGATGGCTTGGACCCCCTTGAACTGCATGCAAAACCAACAAGTTTTTTGAGACCTTTGTATGAGTAGAAGCATTGCCAGCCTGGACTCAGAGGTAGGACAAAATGAAGAAAATGACTTCAAGGGCAAAACCATGGAAACAGAGGTCTGAAGTGAAGAGATCTCTTCAGGCCAAGAGAGGGGCTTCCATTCCTACCTTTAACTAGGGTGGGCTTTGTTCTCGAGGGCTTGGAGGGGGCGGGCCTTCTGCCCTAATGTTTCGGGAGAGTGTGGCTGTCACCCCAGTGCTTGGAGAGGGTGGGGCCTATGCCATGATGTTCAGGAAGACATGGCCAGTGCTCTAATGCTTGGAAAAGTTGGGGATGCCACTCTAATAGGCTTAGAGGACAAAGTATTGCTCTACAAATGGCTCTCAGATCTTGACATTTAATTGAGGTTGCCTTGCAGTCTTTCAGGCTTCCTTGGGACCCATGACCCCTGTTTTCCTTCCAGTTTCTCCCTTCTGGAATGGTATGGTCTATCCTGTGCCTGTCCCACCATTGTGTTTTGGAAACAAGTAACTTATCTTCTAGGTTTCACAAGTTTATAAATGCAGAGGAATTTTGTCCTAGGACAGCTCATACCCATAACAATTTTGATGAGACTTTGGACTTAGAGTTGTTACTTAGTTGAAGACTTTTGGGGTGTTGATATGGAATAATGTATTTTGCATGTGGCAAGAACATGTCTTTTGGGGGTCAAGAGGATGGACTGAACCATGTATCCCACAAAAGACCTGTTCACACCTTAATCCATGTTCCTTTGGTTGTGAACCCTTTTGTATGTAGGAGTTTTTTAAAATGTTAATCAGAGTTGGTCTTAATTTCTATGACTGGAGGCCTTATAAAGAGAGGAAATTTGGACACAGAAGAGAAAAGATGCCAGAGAGGAGAGAGCGATCGCCATGTGATAGAGGACTTCCGTCACCAGAATGCTGCCAACTCTGAGGGGAAGCATGGCCTTACCAACATTTTGATTTTGGACTTCTAGGCTTCAAAACCATGAGACAATAAATGCTTATTGTTTAAGCCAACCCGATGTGTGGTACTTGTCGTAGCATCCCTGGCAGACTAAGACAGTAGGTTACAATGGTACAGGCTTAAGAACATAAATAGACTAGTGTAAATGCAGTGGAGGAGGGAATGAGAATGGGATGAAGAAAAAACTCAAGTAAAATAAGAACAGGATCCTTGCAGAAACCAATGTTGATAAATAAATATGCTCCAGCCTGAGTTTCATTAACTCAACACTGTACTCCAGAACTACTTCAGAAACACACACACAAAGAAAAATTAAAGGCCTACAGAAATGAAAATCCTTATCAATTCAATATGTCTTACTCTCTTCCACTTTAGCTAGAATTTTATGAATCAGGTGCTTAAGTATTTGCCTTTTTTGGCAGCTTCAACCCAAGCCAATTTTCAGTGAAATCGTTGTAGCTGCTACATCTGTTAGCCACTTGACTTTTAACACGCTTCCTATGTTGAAAGAATACGCCCCCCCCACCCCCGCCATGAGTATGTGCATCATGTCACAGAAGTCATTCAGCACAACAGACTGCTAATTGTAGTCTCATGTTCCTCTTGTTCTGGTGAGATTCCCCTCCCTCAAGTTTTAGCTGGGCACATAATTGGAGACTTAATTTCTTTCAGCTAGGCATGCCCAATGATACATGAGGGAAAATTATGTATCAGCTCAAACTTCACAAACTTCTTTAGAAAAGTCACTAACAAAGCAAACCACCCACACCGAGCAACAAAAACCCTGGGAAGGGGGCAGAATCTGATTGAGTTATAATACTCAACTCTAGTTTTCAACAAAAAAATTATAAAACATGCAAAGTATGGCCCACTCACAGGGAAAAAAATGAAATTAATGGAAACTGCCCATGAGGAATCCTGAGGCATTTTAGTTACTCGACAAAGACTTTAAGTCAACTACCTAAAATACGCTGAAAAGCAAAAGCAAAAAGAAACCATATACAAAGAAATAAGGGAAACCAAGAGAATTATGTATCTCAGCAAATAGAGAATATAAATAAAACTTATAATGGAAACAAATTCTGGAGCTGAAAAGCTACAGTAGTCAAGATGTGGTACTGGCAAAGATTAGACACATAAATCAATGAATAAAATAGCTCAGATATAGTCCCACACAAACACAGTCAGTTGATCTTTAACAAAGAAGCAAAGGCAATTCAGTGGAGAAAGGATATAGTTTTTTCAACAAATGGTTCTGGGACAAATGGACATCCACATAAAATCCAAAAAAATAAAAACAACCAAAAGAAGTCTGGATATAGACCTTATACCTTTCACAAAAATGAACTCAAAATGGATCCTAGACCTAAATGTAAAATGCAAACCTATAAAAATTTCTAGAAGATAAACAGAAAATGTAGGTGGACCTTAGGTTTGGCAATAACTTTTTAGATGTAATACCAAAAGCATCATCTGTGAAAGGAACACTTGATAAATTGTGCTAAATTTAAATAAACTTTTGCTCTTGAAAGCTACTGTTGAGAGAATGAAAAGACATGCCATAGTCTGGGAGGAAATACTTGTAAAATATATCTAATAAAGGATTCGTATCCAAAATATACAAAGAACTCTTAAAACTTGACAATAAGAAAACTTTTTTAAATGGGCAAAAGGTGCTACACCAGAGAAGATATACAGATGGCAAACAGGCATATGAAAAGATTCTCAACATCATATGCCATTAGGTAGTTACAAATTAAAGCAACAATGAGATACCACCAAATGCTTGTGAGAATGTGAAACAAGAGGAACTCTCATTTACTGCTAGTGAGAATGCAAAATGTTTTGTCCACTTTGGAAGAATGTCCTTCAGATTTTGATTGGATAAACAAACTGTCGTATATCTATACAATGGAATATATTATTCAGTGATAAAAAGAAATGAACTGTCATCACAAAAAGTCATGAAAGAAATTATAAATGCATATTGCTATGTGAAAAGCCAGTCAGAAAAGGCCACATACTGTATTATTCCAACTCTATGACATTCTGGAAAAGGCAAAGCTATACAGACAGTAAAAGATCAGTGGTTGCCAGAGTTTGGGGAAATGAAAGAAGGATAAATATGTAAAGCATGGGATTTCTAAGGTGAATATACTCTGCATGATAGTATATCGGTGAACACATGACACTATGCACTTGTCAAAACTATAAAATTACAACACAGTGAAACTAAAGTAAATTAGTATAATAATATATCAATATTGGTTCATCAATTGTAATAGATACACAACACGAATGCAAGATATAAATAATGCAGGAAACTGCAATAGATAAAAGCTGTACCATTTACTCAATTTTTCTGTAAAGCTAAAACTGCTCTAAAAAATACTGTATTTCAGAAATGATAAAAGAATATTCATGGAATAAAATAAATGGGTGGAGTAAAAGGGAAAGCTTTTCCTGATAGTGAAATGCCAACATATAAATGATAGTTTTTAAAAATCATGTTTTTTTAGTAATACTTAATTACTTAATTCATAATTCAGCTAGGAATCATAAATAAATGCTGAAATTAATAGGTGAAAGTTTGATGAGCAACAGGGTATTTATAGTATCACAAAGAGAGTAACGGTAACTTTACTGTTTATTAACCTAATGAACATAATCTTAGTAAATAATCAAAGTCACCATCACCAGTAACAGGCCAAATCATCACCATATGTCTCTTGATGTCCTAAACAGGACACAACTCACTGCTGTGGCATGCTTGCCAAAAGTGAATAAGCTGAATCATGGAGAAACATCAGACAAACCTAAACTGAGGACATTTTACAATAACTAGCCTGTATTATTTTAAAATGTCAAGTTCATGAAAGACAAGGAATAGCTGAGGAACTGTTAAAGAGATATAAAAGCGAAATGTAATACATGATCCCAGACCAAGAAGAGAATTAGCATATTTTGGGATAACTGACAAAATAAGAATATGGTCTGAGATTAGATAACGGTATTGTGTCAATATTAAATTTCCTGGTTTTGATAATATGAGTAAAGGTTTTAGTGAATACTGTTTGTTGTTGTTTCAACTTTTCTGTGTTAAATTATATCTTTTATCTTTTTAAAAAGGGGGAGGTGAAGGTTTGTTTAATAAAAAGTATAAAAAAAGAGGCTATTGAGTTAAAGAGACAAAAGTTACAGGCAGAGAAGCATTATCAGACTTTGCATGAAATACAGTGTTTGCAGAGATGAGTGACTCTCAATATGTTAGTTTCTCTTCCTAGCTTTAAAAAGATCCCAAACATTTGCTGTTTAGCCATCCTTTGCTTCCTGTGAGACCATCCTGTCATGAAATGCAACCTGCTGGTTCTGCTCTGTGGTCATCACCTTCTAAAAGTTGCATCTCAATTCTGCTTAAAGCAGAGAGTAACTGAGAGTGGTAGAGCTATCCTGGTGCAGCCTGATGGAATTCTTTTGTGCTTTCTATTTGTTTCTCATCAAGTTGTCACAACCTTTGTGTATAAAGGACCTCTGCATAGGACATCAGCTCTTCAAAAGTCTCAAGGAAAGGGAATGGAAAAGGGAAAGAAAAGAAAGTTCCGGTTCTCAGTGCTGCTCTCAGTCTAAGGATTTCCACTGCTCATCTATCCTCCCTCCACACCTGACCCTCTTCTGGTCCCATTCCCCCATTCCAGCCTGCAATTCATTTAGTAGAAAAGGTACCTGTTCTGACAGAACTTGTATGAGACAAAGATACAATTCTACCTCGCCGCCCTGATAATCAGTTATGGCTGGACCTTTGTGCGCACACCAAGATAATGTGGAGCCAGATGAAAAGCACAGACTTTGGCAATGAAACGGATTAATAAGGAACTTAGTGATTTGGCCCATGATCCCCCAGCACAATGTTCTGCAGGTCCAGTTGGGGTTTGATGTGTTTCACTGGCAAGCAACAATTAGGGGGCCTAATGACAGCCCATATCAAGGCAAAGTATTCTTTTTGACAATTCATTTTCCTACAGACTAACCCTTCAAACAACCTAAGGTTGCATTTACAACAACAATTTATCATCCCAATATTAACAGTAATGGCAGCATTGGTCTCGATATTCTGAGATCACAGTGGTATCCTGCTTTAACTACTTCTAAAGTTCTTTTACCCATTTGTTCACTGCTGTGTGATGCAAATCCAGATGACCCCCTAATGCCAGAGATTGCACGGACCTTTAAAACAGAGATTAGTACAACAGAACATCTCAGGACTGGACTTAGAAGTATGCCACGTGCTGCTATCTTAAGTCAGAATAACCTGCATTATAGCTGGAATCTACTTTAAATTACTGTTCCTTTTTTATGTTAATTCAGCTGCTCCCCCATCAGACCTCATCATCTTTTATTTTATTTTTTGTTTACTTCCCTCTATTCATCCACAGGCTCATCTGAGAAGACTTGAGTTCTTCCAGCTTTGGACAATAACTGCTTTTAGAAACTGTAAAGTAGTTAGAAGAGAACAGTTGCCCGAGAGTCAGAATTTTTTTTAAAAACAGATTTTGTGTATTATGTGGCCATTGTCTTCACTCTAACTTGGTTATGAGACTAAAACCATCCCTCAGGGCTCGCATGATGAAGAAGTCCTGATGGGGAGGGAGGAGGATGCTCTGTTGTCACATCAAAGGAAGCAGCATTACCTATAGCAGCAGCCATTCTTTAAGCCTCCCACTGCTAGAGAGTTAGGTTACATGATCTATTTATGTTCATACCTGATGTGGCTGGAGAGCTGGTATTGAATTTATAGCATCAGCAGAACAGAAAATGTGATGTACTTTATGCATTTCAATAAAGAAATAACCTCGTCTTGTTCTACGGAGAATGGAAATTGGAAGTCAGACAACCTTTATTCCAAAACAGGATCTCAAACATTCTGTATTTTTCACTTATATTGTTAGGAAGCTTGGAGCTATTAATCTATCTTCCAATACACTGTTTAAATAGCACTGAATAAATGATGCAAGTTGTTAATAGAGAAGTGATCAACTAATAGCTCTGCTAGTAATTGATTTTTCTTCAGTAAAGTTGCATAAACCAAAAACAAAAAAAAGTTTAGCACAAAATGCCAATCATATGAGGCTTTTGGAATGCAGGAAATATAGATTTTAAGCTGGGTTATGGTAACATGCATGCTTTCATTTTGTGGCAGTTCACTGACTTGTATAATTATGATTTATGTACCATCTCTATGTGTGTAACATTTTAATAAAAAGTTTACATTAAAAATGCACCGAGAGGTGGGTGTGGTTCAAGTGATTGGGCTCCCGCCTACCACATGGGAGGTCCCGGGTTTGGTTCCCAGTGCCTCCTGGAGAAGGCGAGCTGGTGTGGTGGGCAGGCGCAGTGAGCTGACGCAACGAAAGACAAAAAGAGAAAAGACAATGAGAGAGACAACAGACCAAGGAGCTGAGGCGGCTCAGGTGATTGAGCACCTCTCTTCCACATAGGAGGTCCCAGGTTTGGTTCCCAGTGTCACCTAAAGAAAAGATGAGCAGACACAGCACACAGCAGGTGGACACAGAGAGCACACAGCAGGTGGACACAGAGCAGACAGGTGGACACAGAGCACACAGCAGGTGGACACAGAGCACACAGCAGGTGGACACAGCACACAGCAGGTGGACACAGCACAGCAACCGCAGACAATGGGGTGGGGGTGGAGGGTAAATAAAATCTGAAGAAAAAAAAATGCACAAGGGGTGGAAAGACGGCAGAGCAGGAAGCTCCAGAAATGCTCTCTGCCAGAACAGCTATTAAACAGGCAGGGACTGCTTGAATCAATTCTGCTGTACAGTAGAATGCTGTACACCATCCAAGGAAGAGGCTAGTAAAGTCCAGTGAATACCAGTAAACTGCTCTCTCTGCAGTGGTCACCGGCACCCACCCTCCACTCTTGCAGCAGGCAGGAGTGTGGTGTCTGGCTCTTGGCATAGCTTGCTGGTGCCAGAAAGGGACATAAAATCCACTTTTCCAAGCTCTGTGGTGGGGACAGGATAATCACTGATGGTGGCTTTTGGTGAGCAACTTTGAATTGTTGGACACCCAGCTGTGAGGGCGGTCATTGCTCCCACCCGTCCCAGACAGAGGCAGCAGAGGAGGCTTAACGATGTTTCCTTAGAGCTGCAGAACACAGCTGATGGGCTCCCTTGACCTGCATTCACCTTTGAGAGCCTGGGAGAAGCTCCTGGCATCCTTCCTGGCCCCTTAGCCCCTCTACATGACAGTTTGGCGCTCACTGGTGCTGCCTTTGTGGGTCCCTGGCCTTGTTCCAACTGGGAAATGGACTTGGAAAATTCCTCTCTGGCTTAAAATAGAGGATAACTGAGAGATGTAGAGCTATCCTGATGCAGCCTGATAGCCAACTCCTCCCAGAATTTGTCCTCCAGGCAAAAGCAGCTTGAGACAATGAAAGCAGTATAAGAAACAATTGAGGCAGATGGCCTGGGCAGAGGCTTACCTGCTTTAACTCTGACAGTGGAACACCTGGGAGAGGGAGAGAGTTTGTCTCCTGGAAAGTAGAGGGCATTGAAACTCCTGTGAACGGGTACTCCTAAGGCCACGTGCAAGCACAAAGTCAGGACAAGGCACGTATAGTTTGTAACAAGAACCAAAAAGCGTGGGGGGAGTGGCGGGGTATAGGAACAGTGTATGTTTACACTATTGAAGTCAAATTGGTATCAAATCAAATATGTTTGTTTTATATTTAGGATGTTAAATCTTAACCCCATGGTAACCACAAGAAAATATATTTTAAAAATATCCAGATAGAGAGGGAGCAAGTGTGGCTCAGTAGTTGAACACCTGCTTCGCATGTGTGAGATCCCAGGTTCAATCCCTGGTACCTCCTAAAAAATACACACTCACACACACATATACATATCCAGATAGAAATAAGAGACTAAATATGGTACAATATGAAAAATTAAAATAAATATGAAAGTAGACATTAGTGGAAGAACTGTGAGTCAAAAAATGTATAGGCTTATGTATTAGTCAGCCAAAGGGGTGCTGATGCAAAATGCCAGAAATCTGTTGGCTTTCATAAAGGGTGTTTGTTTGGGGTAGAAGCTTACAGTTACCAGGCCATAAAGCATAAGTTACTTCCCTCACCATTCTATTGCCACGTGCTGGAGCAAGATGGATGCCGATGTCTGACAGGGTTCAGGCTTCCTGGGTTCCTCTCTCCCTGGAGCTCCATTTCTCTCCAGGCTCAGCTCCTGGTTCCTCCTCAAAGTCAGCTGTAGACTATGAGGCTCACTAGGCTTCGCCTCTCTACAGGCCAGCTGTAGACTATTAGGAGAAGAGCTCTGTCTCTCTCCCTGGGGCTTCCGCAGTGTCTAAGGAGCCCATCTCCATTCCTCTGTGTTCTTCTCCTGTGTGTCCATTTCCCGGGCTCCACCTCAAAACTCAGCATCAAACTCCAACTCCCTTCTTTGCGGTTGAGGTTTCTCTGTGAGTCCCTGCCCACCAAGGGGTGGGGACTCAACGTCCTACTGACATGACCCAATCAAACCCTTAATCATTATTTAATCAAGTAAAAGTAAAACCTCTGAATCCAATACACTCTGATATGCCCAGAGGAAAAGACCAGTTTACAAACATAATCCAATATTTCTTTTTGGAATTCATCAGTAATACCAAACTGCTACAGCTTACAAAGACTAAGAAGCAAAATGGCAAAAGAAAGTCCTGCATTATCAGTAGTGACTTTACATGTAAATGGACTAAACTCTCTAGTCACAAGGCAAGGATGGGCAAAAAGGATAAACAAATATGATCCAACCATATGCTGTCTACAAGAGACCTTAAATTGAAAGACATAAGTAGATTTTAAAGTAAATAAGTGGGAAAAAACATACCATGCAAGTAGTAACCAGAAAAATCTGGGATAGCTATACTAATAGATAAAATAGACTTTAAACTATTTACAAGGGAAAAAAGATGGTCGTTATATATGAATAAACAGGTTAATTCAACAAGAAGGCATAATTATAAACATATATACACCTAACAGCAGAGCACTAAAATACATAAAGCAAATACTGACAAATATGAAAGGAAAAACTGCTTTCAATAATGGATAGAACATTTAGAAGATCAATAA
>JAQZBX010032753.1:0-14650 GCA_029593785.1 Cabassous unicinctus
GGGGGTGGGAGTTGTTTACAGACAAATAGTTGTATTTATTTCATTATTTTGTTTAATTGCTAATCTCTTTCCCTTACTTCAGGGGTTCTTAACGTTTTTTGTTACATGGATCCCTTTGCCAGTCAGGTTAAAACCATGGACCTCTTACTAATTCCACACTATACTGTGTATTATTTAATAAATATATCACACCTGCACCAACATGTCCCCTCAAGAACAATGTTTTTTTGAATTTCAATTCAAGCTCTCGGACCCCTGGTTAAGAACCCCTGCCTTAGTTACTAGTTTCAAAATGCCGATTCTAGAATATAAAACTCTTTTCTTCCTTCTTTAGAGTTGGCAAAAAGCTCATAGAAATGAGATACATTCAGATAAACTTGATTTTAAATTATTATAATGAAATCTATTGAAAAAGAGCATAGGAAATATTTTTTTACACCAAACACATTAGCATTTATTTTCTTTTTTATAAAGCAAATGACAAGGCCCAGTTTACCAGCTTTACTTTGTATAAACCTAAGTTTAATATTATATATTTAAACAACTGCCAAAATGTACGAGGTTGCCAGCATTCATGTACAACTAGAAAACATCTTTAATTTATATTAAACCAGAAATGTATCACCATTAATGTATTCATATCTTTCACTACTAAATACTGAAAAAAAAGTGAAAATATTTTTGTAGATGATTCATCCTGGCAATGTTAACTTCACAGCATACTGAAACTACTTGGCTCACATTTCAAACAAAATGGAAAGAGCAAGATCCATGCTGGTGTTAGTGTACAGTTTTGTCTTAGCACTACTAAAGAATCACGGTTCCCCTTGGGTTTAGTTCAATAAAAAAGCAAAGTGCATACAGAAATTTACAATTTTAAAGACAAAAAAAAAATGTTCCTACTAATGTGGTCCCAACAATAAACTCAAAAGTCTATGACAAATAGGTGCTCTGATGAGCTGTTTATAAATACTTTAGATTAGTATAGTTATACTGAAAGTAGAGCTCACTTGAAATCTTCAAAAAAATGTTCCTGTTAATCTTCAAATTGTGCTTGTTATAGTTTAACATTTCTCTTAAATGTGTGCTTTGAATTACTTTTTATACACGTGTAACAGCTGCTCCTTACCATTTATTGTTAAGGACTTTACCTGGCCATCTTCTAAAACTTCTATTCTTTCTTGAACATACTCATTTCTCTTTGTTGTGGTTTTTCTGCCATTAACTATTTTAGTAGAGGTTGATATAGATTTGAAGTTGCCCATCCTATTACCACCAAGGTAATAGCCGAGGATGTAGAAGAAAAGGAAGTAAGGATCCCATGCCCCAGTGAACGAAATGAAGTAAATCCTGTATCAAAAGAAGAAGATCCACCTCCAAAAGATGGAAACCCACTGAAGGCAGAGAAAAATGATCCTATGCCCCTCCTTCTGGTTCCACGGAGGCCTCTTTGCTTTCCCAAAAACTTCTCAAATGGGTAGAAGAAGTCAAATGAAAGTTTCCTTCCACCAAAAAATTACCTTAAGACGCCATCTGGATTACGGAATGTAAAGCCATTCTCAAATGGACTGTGGAAATGACTGCCACCTCCACCAACAGCATTTAATCCTTCTTTGCCATATTTGTCATACATGTCCTGGTTTTTAGCATCTGCTGACACCTCATATGCCTCAGCTACTTGTTTGCATTTTCTCTCTGCTGCTTCTTTATTCTCAGGATTTTTATCAGGATGCTACTTCAGTGCTAATTTACGATATACAAGGAGGTGGGATCTCCTCTCAGGTACCACATGGTTGGTGCTGGTGGGAGTGGTGGCAGCGATTCCTTGCGCTTTCTTTTCTCTTGAAATATTTTATAAGGAAACAAGACTTAAGAATTTTTGAGGCTCTTAGAGCACTTTATTGATTTATTTTATTGCATATACTATGTAATTTTGGTGTGTCTTTATGCCAGAACATTAGTGATTTTTTCCCCCAGTTTCTCTTAAGATAAAGACCAAAATCTTTACTACATCATATAAGGAAATGCTTGCCTCCACATTCTCATCTTACATCCTTTTCTCTTTTGTTTTCTGCTCTCTATCCATAGCAGCCTTTTCAATTTCCCTCTTCTGCCACATGATAGTCCCCCTTCCTAGATTGCCCTTTCCCTACTCACACTCTTGCCTATTAACTTTTACTTATTCCTAAAATCTCAGTGTATTTTTTTTACTTACTCAGAGAAGTCTTAGATGATCATTTTTCAGTACTCTCAGAGAATTATGTTTTTCCTTTCAGGACAGTTCTTATTCATTAGCGTGATTATGTTTATAAATCTCTTTATCCTCCACAGATTATAAGCACCATAAAAGCAAAGACCAAGCCTATTTTTCCTGGCTGTAACACAGTGCCTTTCTTAGTTCTGGTCACACAGTAGGTACTCAATATATATTTATCATGCAAATGATTCAGTGTTATATGCAGAAGAGGTTAATGAATGGATTTCATTAGGTCAATGCGTCTATTTAAATTTAAGAGAAAGGAGTCCATAGTTTTTATCAAATTTATACCAGTGCCCTTAACCTAAAGATGAAGATAATAACGATTCAGAAATTTTAAGGTCTTTCCTACAGTCATTGAGCCGATAAGTGAAAAAACTGGGATTTAAATCCAGTCTTTCTGCTTCCAACTCTAGGATTTAACCTACTATTCTACACTGCGTATTTTAACATGTACTCAAGCAGAAACATTTTATAAAAATATGGTATATACTCCATATTGTCCTAGATGCTGGGGATACAGAGAGAAAAGACACAGACCATTCCCAGATGATACTCATAGAATTATAGTTACAATGAGGAATGCATTTATTATGTACAAAACGGTACCAAGGTTAGAAATAATAGAAAATTCTTAGCTCTAAACTCAACAGTCCCAGAAAAAAATATATATACAGTAAAACCATTCGTTATTTTACAGTGCTTCTTAGAGTGCTATACATTTGGTCCTTTGCAATAATCCTCTGAGTTATTTATGTAATCTTTTTCTCTCCATTTTTCAAATAAGGAAGCTAAGAAATCAGTAAATTACCCAAACTTAAATATCTATATGCGGTAGAGGAGTTAAAGTTAGGGCTAGAACCCCTGGTATTGGGTGTCCTTGAGTGGGCTCCTCTCAATAAAAATCACTGCATTAAAGAAACAATATTTTAGGATAATATAAGATTCAAGCTTCCAGGCTACTAAACAGAGAATAATTTTCTTATTATGATAAAAAAAAATATGATAATGATCATGATGCCTTTACATTTTTAATTATAAAGAAACCTTTTTTGAAAGTCATATTATAGGAAATCTATTATTAATAATAAATTTTTCATCACAATATGGCCACTGATAGCAGCTATGTGATGTTTTGTCAAATGGAGTATATTGGGGTGTGAAGAGAAATTTGGGCATACATTAAATATAAAAAGGCCTTGTCTTCTTCTTATAAATACATATGAAATTTGGGTACTTTCTAATTTTCCCAAGTTAAAAAAAAATTTTAGACTAAGGTAATTTGGAAAATTATTCCACCTTGTCCAATTCATATCACGTTTTCAGTTACTCCTTGACTATTCAGATTCCACGAGTACGATGCCTAGCTCAACTCATTCTCTCTTTGATTAGTATTCACTAAAGTTCTCCAGCTTATACCCCTATCTCCCTTCTCAGTTTTTTTAGGGTATATGCCAGTGAATCTCAGTATATTTTTCTCCAAGATAAGAGAGACATTTGCATTGATAACCTACTTCTTGGGCAAATCCATATTTTGATATCCTAAAAATATTTTACAGCAACATAGAGCAAATGGCTACACAACATTTTTGACATGGCATACATAAAAATATCATAACATATGAAAAACTATTAGCAGGCTTTCAAAAGGGTATCAGTTGCAAACCTATGACATAATATATCTAAAAAACAGCATTTGCCACGTGTCAGGAACTCTAAATCATTTACTCCTCACAACAACTGGATAAATAAATATTATTCCACATTTTACAGATGAGCAAATGAAGGCACATATAGGTTAAATGACTTGACCAAGAAAACACAACTCGTATTTGCAAATTTGTATATTGCAAATATCACATTTCTAATTTCAGTTTGCTCCATAAATCACAAAGTTTGGACTTGAACCCATGCAACCTGCTTCTATGTGAAATTTCTATACCTTATTATCTATTAATGAAACTCTTTTGTTTCTCATCAAAAAATATATCATGCTACAAATGAGTGAAATAGTATTATTATAGACGTTTTAATATATTAAAAAGTAACCAATTCAAAACCTTTGTGAAATAATTTTTATTAACAGTAAATTTCTTGTGGTGCAGCTTATAACTGAGATATTAAGAAATGTAAGCCTGTATCATTCATTTTGTCAATCTATCATAAAATATTTTATATCACTCCTTAACAAGTAGTTGAGGCCTTAACAGGACTACCTACTTACTCCGACTTTTACAAATTACTGTTTTATATACCTAATTTTTCCAACTGTAGGAAGTTTGTAAGCAACTTGAAAACACAGCTTAGAATTTATGCTCTCATAGATTCCTAACAATAAGGCCGTTGCTCAGGACATGGAAGGTGTTTAATTGGTAAAATCTCTCTGACTCACCTTGTTAGTTCTACCTAAGGAGGTAGTTTTTCAAATCTGGCTGCACATTAAAATTACCAAGGGAGTTCTTTAAAAATCAAATTTCAAGTCTTCCCTCTCCCAGAGCTTCTGATTTAATTTGCCCTGGGTGGGGCACACTCCTCAGTTGATTCTAATATGTAGGCAGGGTTGAGAACCACAGATATAACAAGTAGTTTATTTCAGAGTAATTGCTGCTGGATGAGTGAGAGGTATTACTTCTGGAAGGAAGGAAAGAGCTTACAATAGGAAAGGACAATGAGGAAAAAGTTAAAGGAAAAAAATCACTCATCACATCTTTCATCTTAAAATAATTCCTATAATCTATTGTTGATATTTTCCCCCTATGTATGGGCTTTCTGCAATCATTTATGCCTGCTTTTTTATGTAGTATTATACAGTTTCTATCTCCAGAATCCCCGGAGCCATAATTTTAGATTCGAGATAAGACTTTTTTAACCTTAAAATTAAAATCATACTGTTTTAGATCATATTGCCAGGATAATTATATTTAATTGCTGAATATGTGAAAGCATAAATCAATAAATGAAATTTCACAGAACCATCATTCTCAGTTTCTTTCATTTGTTCTTGAAACTTTCTTTCTTTCTTTCTTTGGAAACTGCGTTCTGATTACCATTCACATGATCCCCTTTTGAACAGGTCGACTGGCCTTTAAGGTGACCCCCGTCAAGAGTTCACCATGCACACACTGGTCCACACCTTCTGAATTTGCTTCTACTAGTCCTATTCTCATATTGCTAGGATGTGCAACTCGTATTTGCAAATATCACATTTCTAATTTCAGTTTGCTCCATAATATTATGGAAATTCATCCGTATCTGTTAACTTTATTATTGCTTTGTTGACACTAATATTTCAAAGACCCTAAGAGCACTTTTATTCTTGAAGTCTCAAGTTTCATTGAAAGGCAAAATCTAATCCAGAAATTGCTCAAGAAGTATTTGTAAGTTTTGAAATGGAAACCCAGGAGAAATCCAGAGATCCAGTTCTTTGTCTATAACTTAAAATCTTGTCCATGCAGTAGCTTTGAGGCATACAGAAAGATAATTAAATTTGTGTTTAAAGGAAATAAGCTTAATAATAAAACCAGAAAACCTATTTAGTATATCTCATTTTCTGTTGTTGGATGCTCTTTGATTGGTAAATAATTCATTTGTAGAGGTTTTAATTAGGTTCTTGGCACATAGTGTTATTACTATCCATGACACTTAGTATTTTGACATGCAAAAAGCAGATTAAATTGTTTGCATTAACTAGAAAGAATTGATCCGTTAAATTTTGGAATAATCATTTCACTTCTATTGTTTATTTTTCTTACTCCTTTATTTTCTAAAATAGGTTAACACAATTGTGAAGATGTTACCCCTCTTTAAAATTAAATATAGGATTTTTTCAGTCAAAATATGTTGTCAGGTTGACTGTGACATCTTCAATCTTAGTATTTATAGATGTTAATTTTTCACATTTCTACATTTCAAGCTTTATTCAAATTAAATTTATTTTAAATCCTGAGGCTTGATTTTTATAACATTTTATCATTTCCTCTGTTTGAATGAGAGTCCAATCAAGTAAGTCTTTCTTCAAGAATGTAAATCTTGATGTAGTTTGTTTCTATTATCCAAAGTTATGTATTTCAAAGCATTCCAGGGAAAGTATTATTAGATTTTTATTTATTTTTTCTTTTGTTGATGTTATAACAAACTATTAAGCATATAAGTATGAAAGCCAATTATAAATTAATTTCTCTCTCAACTTCTACTACTATTCTTTGCATTTATTTCCAACTCATCTCAAATGTAATATGAGCCACCTTTCAGAAGAGCAAGAAAACAAAGTTCTTCCTTACTGTATTAGTCAGCCAAAGGGGTACTAGAACTCTGTTGGTTTATATAAAGGTTATTTATTTGGGGTAGAAGCTTACAGTTCCCAGTCCCTAAAGAGTCCAACTCAAGGTACCATGAGAGGTACTTTCTTACCCAAAGTCCGTTGCCCCGTGTTGATGTAAGATGGTGGGCGATGTCTGGAAGGGTTCAGCCTTTCCCCTTCCTCTTAAGGCTCCGTGGTCCCAGCTTCTTCCAATCTCAGCTGTTTCTCTCTTCCCGGGGCTCATTTGTTTCCAGGCTCAGCTACTCTGCTCTCTCCACAAGGCAAAGTGTAAACTATCAGGGGAATGGCTTGGCTCTCTCCCTGGGACTCCAGCATGAAAACTCAACTCTTTTTGTTCTCTTCCTCCATGTATTTGCTTCCCTGTCTTTGATTGAGCATCCGTTTATATACCCCACAACTGTAGGCTAGCTGTAGGTGGGGACTTAAAGCGAGTCACCCTAATGACGTGGTAAAATAAAAAGCCCTAATCTTGATTTAATAAAGTTAAATTGAAACCTCTGAGTCTAATACAATCTAATATGCCCAGAGGAACACAGCAGTTTACAAACACAATACAATATCTATTTTTGGAATTATAATACCAAACGGCCACACTTAATATTTCAAAGTTAAGAATTATTGTCAATGCTGTTCATATTGGGGGAGGTCAGATTATCATGGACAAATCTGGCAAATTTCTATTTGTATTATCATTTATTAACGAGTTATATACCATTTATAATATTAAATAGTATTCTTGATTTCTTCTTTGTCTTTCCATGCCATAATATAAGAAAGAAAAAGCATGTACAGACATAGACAAAGAAACATTCACACATATTTGCACTCAAAGGTGTTTATAATCACAATTAAAGAAAATTTTAATAGCATGTAATTATACTTATAGGAGATGCCCTATTTAAAATTAAATTTTAAATGTCATTCATTCACAAAATTAGCAAACATTTAGTTTTGTGTCTCACATTTAGATTAGATTGTGCAGTTTTGTTAAAAATACTGCAAAAGTGATGTGCATTATGTCACATCACTTGGTACTTGGTGATGTTAAGCTTGTCTATTGAGTTCTCCAATGTAATATTTCTGTTTTTACCTTTGTAATTAATAAATATCTTGAGAGAGATATTTTGAGACTATGCAATTATCTTCTTTTTCCTCAAACTTTCACTTCACTATTTTTTAATCAGTTTTTCTTTTTAGAAATGCTTTAGATTACATAAATGTTACAGCAAAAAAATAGGGGATTGTCCTACTCACCGAGGAGATGATGACAGACTTCCTCTTATGGGGTCGAGCATAGACCTAACCAAGGTTCCAGCTATTCAATAGAAAAGAACAATGGCATTTCTAAACCAATTTGTGGTGCACACAGTACAGTTTCTCAACTTCTTTTCTACAGTTTGTGAGGAGAACCTGGCAGATCTTTCTCTTTGTAGATAACAAATTGAAACAACTCTCATTATTTTAGGTGCAAAATTGTCTACTATCCCGGACCTAGATGATGTCATATTTGAAGTATCTCCTGTAAATGTCACTAGTGCCCCAAATGGGCCACATTCTGAAGCCACTTGAGAACAATCACAGCAAAACAGTATACAAGACCCTGGACCACAGGAAAGTAAGTAACAGCAGAAAATATGTTAACTGTAGCAAAAGATCTAAGATATGCCAGATATCTCAAAATGGATTGAGTGGGTGTTCCAGTGATGGCAATAAAAAACAAAATGATATCTGAAGGACTTGACCCAAATCTTCTTGAGAGGCCAGATGCTCCAGCGCTTGATGGTGAAGGTGGAAAAAAAAAAAAAATACAGCAGAAAGTTCAAATAGTGAATCTTCTTTTAGTGATTAAGCTTAATTTAGATAAGAAATACATATGCATGTATAGGTATACATTTACATTGTATAAGACAGGGAATCTGAACTTGAACCCTTAATTATAAAAATATCAAATGACCACATATCCACCAGCAAGCTTCCTCTTTGTTATTAAAAAAAAAAAAAGCATTTATAACCTGATAGTATGTCTAATAACAAAAATAAGTACCCTGAACTGAAAAAAATATATATATAGGGGATTCCCATATACCGCACCCCCTCCCCCTCCTCACTTTCCCCCATTAACATCTTTTATCAGTAGTGGTACATTTCTTAGAATTGATGAAAACATATTGAAGCACTGCTACTAACCATGGTCTGTAGTTTACATTATAGCTTACACTTTGCCCCACACAATTTTATAGGTTTCATAAAATGTATAATGGCCTATATCTGTCATTGCCATGTCACTCAGGACAATTCCAATGTCCTAAAAATGCTCCATGTTACACCTATTCATCCCTCTCCCTTCCCTGAGAACCTCTGGTGGCCACTGCCTTTACATAAATGATATAAGTTCTTCCATTGCTAGAATAATCATCGTCTACTTTAGTCCACAGTTGCATTCCCCTCTTTGTTTGTTCATTCCTCAATCTTGAGGATTTGGGGATGGTGATGTCCACTCTCTTTCTGATTGAGATGGGGCTTATATTCCATGGGGTAGATGGATGGACCTGTCTTGCTTACAGTTGTGGATACTCCTTGTTTTTTTGGAATGGGCGTTGCCCAACATCATCCTTTTGTTAGTTGTCCTGGGTGAGTCCAATGAACTGGAGAGTAGGTGTTGCAACTCTGCTGAGATACAGGGCTCAATGGGCATATGAACAGACTGAAGATTTAAACCCCTGGACATATATTTATCAAGTACAGTGCTAATTATAGGTTCAAATAAAAAGGGCAGAAGAGCCATGTGTAGAGAAACTATAAATGAGTCTAACTCTGTCACATTGGGAAGCATATATTCCAAAGTAGGCCCACTGACAGGGTCCTGAATTCTTGAGATTCTCTAGATGTCTCTAGAGCCCTCAGGACCCCTGCTGTTTGAAGCACTGTTTATTGTGGGGGTCAATCGAATCTTGCTGATATGTGGATAAGCGTAAACTCTGGAATGACCACTTTGAAATCTCTTAGCCATAAAAACTCATTTGTATTTAATATTTCCCCCTTTTGGTTAAGGTCTTTTTCCATATTCATTGCTATTTGGTGCTTGGTAATAATCTCTTGGTGCCAGGGATGTTCATCCCCAGGAGTCATGTCCCACAGTTGGGGGATAGGGGATATAGTGCATTTATATGCTGAGTTTGGCTTAGAGAAGGGCCATATTTGAGCAACAATGAGGCTTTCAGAAGGTAACTCTTAAGGCAATATATAACACTAGGCTAAGTTTCAATTTCACAAGAACAATTTTCATAAGTACAAGCATCAATATCAAGGGCCTGGTATATGATCTGTCCTCCTTCACTAGGCACTGCTCATGTACTTAGAGGATTCTTGCCACTCTATTAGAGAATGTAGCAGGACTTCCCAGGATTCACCATTTTTTTTTTTAATTTTTCTAATTCTTTGTTAAAAATACTGCTATACACATAAAGACTGAATACAGGATTAAAGATGAATACCACATATTGGGATCATGACATTAGAAGTTAACATACTGGTGCTTTTTAGGGAAGTTGTTGCCATCCAAATCATAGAACTAAGGTCAAAAGCAAAATACAATGTACCCTCAAAAATATTTACAATGAAATAAATACACTAACAGAATTTTAAAAAGGTACAAAAAATTGAAATGACCAGTGTTAACATGATTTCAAGGGTTGTCTTTCTGTGCTTTCATCTGTTGTAACAGAAAGGTATAGGAAGTTTATATCCTTAATTTGACTGTTTTCAGATATTAAAATCTTCCTATGAATTAAACAGACTTAACTTTCAGAGGGCCTCCTAAACAGTATTACATTATGGAAAAGAGGGTTCCCTCCAAAAATACCTAAGCAGAATTGAGAGCTCTTTTGAAAACCATTCCCAATAAAAACTAAGTAAAAATAAATACAAAACAAAGCTAAAAATATATGTATTACCTGACACCAGCTCTTTTCTGGCTGGCAATATTTACTCATGAAAACATATCAGCCATCTACCTTTTATATTCAAAGCTAGTCCTGAGGTTAATAGGGACTGAAGCAATCCAGCATATACCATGCAAACATTCTTGTCACCCACTAATTTTAGCATTCATCAGTAGAACTTGCATACAAAAAGTGTTACTATCTATATCCTTCATTCCTTCTACATCTATTAACGGAACTTCTCTGAAAGAAAGTACTTACTTTTCTCAATTTATTTATTCAATTATGTATTTGCATCATAAATATTTATTTTAATCCATGGGTTATAAACTAATACAGTTGTTTACTTTGTTATTCAAATTGTTCCAACTTTGGCCATGGGGACCCTCTTTCAGGTTGGTTCCTTTGCCCTTTTGACATGCCCCCACCTTCTTCTGAGAACTTTCTTACTTGCTGGAACTGCAAGTTGCTTGCTCATCTTGTATTTTCCCTGCCCTAGCCCTCAAATAAACCATTTCTTCAAGGAGCCTTAGTTTCTCTTATTGGAGAATGGTCTTTAGAAACAAAATCACAGTTCTAAGATGTGTTCATTTTTTGTGTGATGTCAATCATTTTAGGCCCTCTCAGTGAAGAACATTAATGTAGGTGTGTATTTTCAAAGGTGTATATGCATGCATCTATATTGATTTTTGCATCTATCTCTCATGGCTTCATGTCGAGTTCATAAACTTGGTCCAACCCTATTGCACATATAAAGTGGTTTCAGAAAGGATAACCCACAACCCTGTGGCAAACAGCTTTACCAAATAGAGTACAGTATTTATGTAGCATTCTTTTTGCCTTTAGACTTACACTATCAATCAAACTACTGTTTTCCAATGGTACTTTGATTAACTACTTTCTTCTTCATTGTTGTTATGCTATTCACTTATAATATAGTTAGGTTTATTTGCTACAGATTGCATTCTATTTTGAGATCCCCCAATTTCTGGTTGATTTTTTAAAATTTACATACAGAAAATATTTATCTTCCTTGTGTACAATTCCATGGGCTGTACTATCATGGATTGCTTTTTATTCATGAAAATTAAAGTTCAATGTTAGCATACTCGTTTTATTTTCACATCCCATGAGCAGAATTTTATGGGATTTAATAAGAGATATGACTCTTATTTAGTGGACTTAATAAGAAATATGACTAATTGGGTCAACAAGAGAATATTAAAAAAATAAATGAGGAATAGTGCAGTAAAAATGGAAGTTGTTATGTGCATTGGCCATTGTTTTCTACATACCCATGTCATGACTTCGCTCCTCAAACATCAAAAACCTCCTCTTGAATGATGATCATTCTTCACACATTTTCTGAAAAATTTTAAGTAATTAGAAGGGAACATTACAAGTCCCCCAAACAATGTCTACCATCTACTGTCCAAATTCTCTGGTTTCACTTCTATTACCATTAAATAAACAAATAAAAATAAACAGATAAATAAATGCACCTTTGCATGCTGCTAACTAAGGCCAACCACCCCTCTCATTAATCAAGTCTATTTCCTGCTTGTTTACTCAAGAACAATGATTAAGCAATCATCCCCTCGCTAGCATTGTAACGATTTATCTCTCTTTACTACATCCCTGCTATTGAAATACAAATATACTTATATTTGTATATCATGTTTTATATCTTGAAAAAAACTATTAATATAAGACTTTTCTCCACTTCCTCTTCTCTCATTCTCTCAAGCCAGTACCACCCAAAGCTATTACTCCTGTTTCTCCATTAAGACTGCTCCTACATCTGACAGTTCTAACTCCTCATATTCTTAATCTGTCCATAGATTTGATAGCATTTTTATCACTCCATTCTCCTGAAAATAATTCCTTCACTTGACTCCCAGGACTGTTCTCATTCCCAGTCTCATTTCATGCTTCTTCTTTACACTCCTAACCAATAAACCCTGGAATGCCCCAGGATTCAATTCTTGGACTAGTTTTCTTTTCTTCATATACTTATTTCATTAGTGGCCTCATTTAGTCTTACAGCTTTCAATACCATCTGTCTGCTATGGATTGCAAATTAAATTCTCCAACCAGGACTTCCCCTTGAATTTCAAACTTATTGATGTAATTGCCTATTTAATGTACACACTTGGATGTCTAATGAGCTTCTCAAACTTAACATGCCAAAATGAACTGGTCTTCTTCCAAAATCCTTCTACTTTCACAAGTATTATACAGTTCAGCAATTGGCAACTCTATCCTTCAAGTATTTAGGCCAAAACTTTTGGAGATATCCTCTTTTTCTTACACTTTCAATCCATTCTTTTAGCAAATACTGCATTTTCACCTTTACATTCAGAATTTGACTATTTCACATCATTTTCATTGTGACTGCCTCAGACAAAAGCTACATAAGAGAATAGGAAAATGAAGGCAAACCAATTACTTCATAAGATTTAATGTGATCTAAAAAACAACCAAATAAACTTTTAGTGAATACATCCCATCATAGTACTGAAATTTCAGACAATATCAACATTTTGGGTAGGGAGGGGTAGAGATAAAAGGATAATAAGCAGTGGTGAAGAATTATCTTATTAGGGGATAAAGTTTGATAAATCAATAGGGATAAATAAACAGAAGTGTATGTCTTAAGTTAAAAGTACCAGGAGTCTCAAGAAAACTAAGTCTATCCAGAGCAAAGCAAGAAACAAGAAAACAAGTGCAATAAAGGGATAATTTATGATAAGATGACAGAATTAAGTACTAATATAATATCAGTTACAGTGGATCAGTTAAAAGATGGAGTCTTTCAGATTGGATTAAAAAGTAATCCAATAGAAAATAAAAGAAAAGGAAAAGGTCAAAAATAAAATAAGGGGCAATGCATACACTAACAGGCAAATGTGAATCAAAAGAAAACTGAAGAACAACATTCATATATAACAAAATGTAATTTAAAACAAAAATCATCATCAGAGTCAAAAAAAGACAATCTATATGCATCAAAAGAACAATAGAATAGGAACATATGACCATTATAAACATATATGCAACCTAAAACAATAACAAACTACAACTGAAACAATTATAAGGAATAAATTTATTGATTGATGATGATTATTGAAGATTTTAATACACTGTCCTAAAAAATTGATAGATTAAACTGATTTAGATATATTATACAGATATATAGAAAATCAGAGCAAACCAACTAAAAGCCTTGACCTATATTTTATGTATAAATTATTTAAAGCATAGACAGGCAAGCTAGTAGAAGTTCAATCTTTGGTTAATAGGTGGTCTAGAAAGACAAGGGAAAAATGTAGGAGAACAAATTATCACAGGAATATAAGAAGTTAAAAAGAAACATTAATGCTCCCATTGAAAGAGACTACTGAGTACTATGTAGGATGAAAGCAGAAACACCCCTCACTTAGATGCACAACTGTGAAGTTTCAGAAAAGAGATGAAAAGTAAACACCAAAGGCCTCCAGAGAAAGTAAAATAATTTTTTAAAACAAGCAAACCAACAGAATCTACTCTTCAGTTCATTAGACTCACCCAGGGCATCTAACAAGGAGGTGAGGATTGACAAACATCATACCAAGGAAACAAAAAGCCTACACTGCAAGCAAGAGAGTCCCATACATCTGCTGTATGGGATTGAAGCCCCCTCTCAATTAGAGGTGGAGTGGACATCACCATCCCAGAATCCTCAGGGCTGGGGAATGAACTATGGACTAGAGTGGACGTACTGTTATTCTACAATAGACTCGTTGTGATTCTAGCAATGGAAGAAATTACAGCATTGATGTGGAGGCAGTGGCCACTGGAGGCTCTAGGGGCAGGGAGAGGGAAAGACAGGTGTAATGCGGGGACTTTTTCGGGACTTGGAAATCGTCCTGAATGGCATTGCAATGGCAGATATATGCCATTATATATCTTCCTATAGCCTGCAGAATTGTGTGGGAGAGAGTGTAAACTACAGTGTGAACTATGGTCCATGCTCAATGGCAATGTCCCAGGATGTGTTTATCAATTGCAATGAATGTGCCACACTAATGAAGGGTGATGCTTATGTGGGAGGGCATGGGGAGCAGGGCATATGGGAATACCTATGTTTTT
>JAQZBX010032753.1:14750-25810 GCA_029593785.1 Cabassous unicinctus
GCAGTGTTCTTTTCAGCAACAATGGATGACTGGGTCCAGGGAAGCAAAACCTTCAAAGTTTTGAGAAACAAATAATTTCCAACAAATTCTATTTCTGGCTGAATTGATACTGTTAGACATGCAAAGATTCAGAAAGTGCACAATCTATGCTAGAATTTCTTAACCAGGGGTCCACAGAGGGTCTGTGGAAAGATATGAAATGAAAATTAAAAAAAAAACACATTATTCTTGTGGGAATGTGTTCATGTGGGTGTGATATATTTATTAAATAATACACAGTATAGTTTGGATTTAGTAAGGGGTCCATGATTTTCACCTGACTGGCAAAGTGGTCCGTGGAACAAAAAAGGTTAAGAACCCCTCTCTATGCACGCTTTCTGAGGTAATTATTTGGTAATAGTCTCTAGTAAAACAAGTGTGAAGAATAAAGGTGTGGAAACTATGGTTAGAGTAACAATCCAAATTAGAATAGGAATCAATAGCTTCAAAATAGAAGTCTTAAAGAATAGACTACGTCCCAACCAATAGATTGGGTGAGAAACTAAACTATTTTAGCCACAAGATGAAGAAAAAAATATATATCTCTTAAAAATATGAAACCAAAAGCAATTAAAAATCTCAAGAAATAACAACAACAACAAAAAAAATCTACAACAATATGACCCAAATATGAAGCAAAGTAAATTGGCATAATTTTGAACAATTTAATGAATGTAAGAAAAGTTGTTTAAACTTGACACCAGTAACATTCTCTTTTCAGTGACACAAAGTTCTTATAATGAACCTATAGAAAATGAAATGGAACCCATGGCTCTACTTACAACTGAATAATGCTGTTGTCTGCTTTTTAACATTTAGTCTTGACCTCTGTATTAAACAAGGATGTTTAAATATGGTTTAAGAACAAAATATATGTATTATTTATTTTGGAAAATGTAACAGCTGACAAAAGTTGGGAAATTCAAGAGGATAAGGACAAATGTGGTGGGAAAGGTAGGGTTAATAAAGTAAAACTACAACTAATAGAAATTAAGGAAAGAGGTATGGTATAAATTCAAAAACTAAAGGAACAAGTAAGAATTTTAAGTAAACTAAGAATCTCAGTGGATAAATTAAAAATCATCACATAACTATAAAGAATGGTGAGAATGGTAGATAAGAGGCTATAGAAATGAAATGTCTTCCTTAATCATAGAGTCAAAAATAATGTCTGAATAATCAATAAATAATATTATTAGCCTATTATTTATACTTAGGGAATTACCAAGCAAAAGAAAGGTGGGAAGGGACCAGGGGAATAAAGAAATGAAGCTGGAGGCTACTAGCTTTTTACTATGGCCTTTCTGTCACTTTTTATTTTTTTTTTGTCATGCATACTCAAAACTTTGTTTCCTTTTAAGATTTTCCATTTTTACAAAGCAGGGATGTATTATTCTCAACTAGCAATTTTAAAACATCCTATACTAATTTTGCACATGTTTTCTTAAGCCATGGAATGGGTTATCCAGGAAAGGTCCAAAGCTGGAATCCTATGAATTACTCAGCTGCTGTGGATCCCTTAACCATGCCACTAGGGTTGGAAGTTCAGAGAAAATTGCTAAAGTAGCAGAGAACCATTAGGTATTAGAAATCCATGCAAAAAGGCAAAGCCCAGAACCCCAAAAGCAGATATTCACAAAACACAGCTATGAGAGAAAGAACACCAATAAGGAAATCTGAACCTATGTCCAAAGCTTTTGTATACCTATTAGCTTTAGATAGATTTGGGGGTTATAATATAACTGGATCCTCAAGTACTATTTGTAGCCAGAAGAGAGCAGAGAAATCTTACACCCAGTTTGAGACAGGAGCAGAATACTTGAACTCGCTAGAAATCATGCAAAATTCTTTTTGACTGACAACTCCAAGGTCACTGCTTTAAGTAATCTAGCAAAAAAATTACTGAAAAGAAATCATTGTCCGCTTCCTTATTTGTGTAATCTAGGAAAATTCAGAAATATCACCAGGTGCGTTTTATTTTCTTTTCATTTTCCCTGCTGATATTTAAGAAAAAGGGGTAATGTTCTTAATGTGATAACCTCTTTGATTTAGCCTGCTTCAATTGACATAAAATTTGAAAGATTTTTCTGGGCCGGGCAAGTACCTTGGAGATGTTATTATGGTGGCAGTCATAAAAATATTTTATACAGTTTATTTCATATGAAAATTAACATGTGCCTTTCACATAAGCATCCCATAATTAATGCCATAAGTCTTTTTTATTGAAAAGACACTTTGGGGTGATATATCAAGGACATATTCTTTCAACCCTGTTCTAAATTTTGTTACTTACTAAAAACATCAAACATCATTTCCTGAGAACACTTGGAATATTACCATTTTTTTCTTTATAGTAAGATTTTATTTTTACACAACATAATTTTAGTCATTGTTTACATGGAAAAGTATGTAAGTTTCTGTTAGTTTGAAAAACATTTTTCCATTCTGTATACTCTTTTTTCTTTAGTGACTTCAGATTCTTAAAAAGTCTTTTGGATAATGTTTTTATTGTGTTTATTTCTAAAACAATCATTCCTAGGATGGTTCCATAATGTTTTAGCATTGTACATTCTGATTAATTTTACCATGTGCTTTTTTGTCATCTTTTTAAAAAGTAACTTTATTGAGATATAATTTATACTGTATAAATAATGCATTTGAATAATATTTACAACTATGAAACCATTATCACAAAGCTTTGATACCACCCAAAAAGCTTACGAAGTGTCTCTTTGCTGTCAGTGCTCCCCAACCTAGGCCCTGGAAATCACTGATTTGCTTTTTTTTTTACTAAAGATTATTTGGGTTTTCTAACATTTCATATAAATGAATTTACAGATTATGAACTTATTTGCCTCTGGCTTCTTTCCTACAAACATAATATGTATTTTGAGATTCATCCATGCAATGCTTTGTTTCTTTTAATTGCTTATTACATTGTATGAATTTAGGAAAATTTTGTTTATTAATTTGCCAAGTAATAATCATCTGGTTTGTTTTCAATTTCTGACTGTTACGAATAAAACTACCATGAATATTTATGTACAAGTCTCTTATGGACAAATGTTTTCACATCTCTTGGATAAATATCTAGAAATGGAATCGTTGGATCATATACTAGGTATATTCTTACCTTTATAAGAAATTGCCAGTTTTCCTAAGTGATGTTACCATTTTAAATTCCAGCCTGCAAAGCAGGAGTATCCAAGTTTTTCCACATCCTTGACACATGTGTTGTTATAAGTTTTTTTTATTTTTTTTATTTTAGCCATTTTATTAGGTGGGAACTTGTATCTAATTGTAATTTTTATTTGGATTTTCCTGGTAACTAACGATGTTGGGCATCTTTTCAATGCTTACCTGCAATTCATATATCCTTTTTTGTGAAATATCTGTTCAAGTCTTTTGACAAATTTTCATTTCATTGATTTGTTTGTCTTTCTGTGATTTCATATGCACACACAAATTCACACACTTATTCTGGATACGAATCTTTTTCAGATACACATATTGTGAATATTTTCTCTCAGACTGAGGTTTTCTTTCTCACAATGAAGTATTTTGATAAGCATATTTTAAGCCAATTTTGTCTTTTATTTTAATGATTTTGGTATTTGTCTAAAGAATCTTTGCCTACCTATGCTTTTGTCCAGAAGTTTTATAACTTTAGCTTTTACTATAGGTCAATGAGCTACATCAAATTAATATTTGTGTGTTGTGTGAGATAAGGGTTTGGGGTTCATTTTTTTTTCCATGAGATTATCCATTTGTTCTTGCAGTACTTGCTGAAAAGACTATTCTTTTTCCTGTTGAATTACTTTAACACCTCTGGCAAAACTCAGTTGAGCAGATATGTGGGAACCTCTTTCTGAACTAATTATTGTGTTGTAACAACCTATTTGTTTATCTTTATGCCAATAGCACATTGTCTTGATTACTGTAGCTTTATAGAAAGTTTTGTAATCATGGTAATGCATGCCCTCTAGCTTTGCTATTATTTTACAAAACTGCTTTAACTATTTTAGATTGTTACATTTCCATATAAATTTTAGAATCAGATTGTATATTTCAATCAAAGTATATCCGTTGGCATTTTAATTTGGATTGATTAAATCTATAGATCACCTGAAGGAAAATAACATCTTAACAATATTGAGCCTCCCAATACATGAACATGATATATGTCATCATTTATTTTGAACTTTCATTACTCTTACCAATATATTGAAGTTTTCAAAATATTTTGTCTAGTACATATTTTGTTAAATTATTCTTAAGAATTTCATGTTTTTGGATATGTCATCACTTTTTTTTGCATTTTTTTCTTTATTAAAGAAGTTGTGGATTTATAGAACAATCATGCATAAAATACAGGATTCCCATATACCACCCTATTATTAACGCCTTGCATTGGTGTAGAATATTTGTTACAACTGATGATAGCACATTTTTATAATTGTACAATTAACTATGGTCCATGGTTTAAATTAAGTTTCACTGTTTGTGTAGTATAGTTCCATGGATTTTTTAAAAATTATTTTTATCTTATATACAACCTAGCATTTTCCCTTTTAATCACATTCAGATATATATTTCAGTCTGTTCATTACATTGACAATGTTATGCTACCATCACCACCATCCATTACCAAAACATTTCAATCATTTCAAATAGGAACCCTGACCATTTAAAGCCTTAACTCCCATTTCCTATCCCAACCTTGTCCCTTGATAACCTATATTCTAGATTCTGACTATGAGTTTGCTTATTGCAATTATTTCAAATCAGTGAGATCATTCAACATTTGTCCTTTGTATCTGGTTTATTTCACTCAACTTAATGTCTTCAAGGTTCATCCACGTTATCACATGTACCAGAATTTCATTTCTTTTTGCAGCTGAATAATATTACGTTGTATGTATATATGACATTTTATTTACCAATTCATTCCTTCCATATTTTGGTAATTGTGAATAATGTCACTATGAACTTTGGTGTGCAAATATATGTTCAAGTTCCTTCTTTCAATTCTTTTGGGTATATACCTGGTAGGGGGATTGCCAGGTCATATGGTAGTTTTACACTTAGCTTTCTGATGAACCTCTAAACCTCTAAACTGTCTTCCAAAGTAACTGCACAATTATACATTGCCACCAGCAACGAATAAGTGTTCCTATTTCTCCGCATCCTCCTCAACACTTATTTTCAGTTTGTTTTAATAGCTGCCGTTCTAATAGGTGTGAAATGGTAGCGATATGGATTCTTTTTTTCTTAATTAGAGAAGTTGTGAGTTTAAAAAACAATCATGCATAGCATACAGGTTCCCATACATTACCTTACCACCAACATCTTGCATTGTTGTGGAACATTTGTTACAAATGATGAAAGAACATCATCAAAATATTGTAGCTAAGTATACTTGATAGCTTTCATTTGTGTATTTTCCCATAAACCACCCTATTATTAACACTGTGTATTATTTTTAGATTTTTTTGTATTGTACATTTGTTATAGTTTATGAGAAAATGTTCTTATATTTGTACTTTTAAGCACAGTCCATCATCTGCCACAGAGTTCACTGTGGGATGCAGTCCCATGCCTTGTACAGTCGATCCAACATGTACACTCTGTGGCTCTCAGTTTCATCATAGAGTTGTGCTGTCATCACCTCAGTCAATTCTAGAATATTTTCATTGCTCCAAAAGAAAATTACATACTCCCTTATACCCAGTCTTATAAGAAATAATCAAGGGAGTGCTACAGTGTGTATTTGCTTTCAGTTCTTCTGAATATATTCCTAAGAGCAGGATTGCTGGGTCATATGGCAGTTCTGTATTTAGTTTCCCAAAGAACGACCAAACTGGCTTCCACAGAGGCTGTACAATTCTACATTCTCACCAACAGTGAAGGAGTGTTCCCATTTTTCCACATCCTCCCCAGCACTTGTAGATTTCTGTTTTTTAAATAAAAGACCTTCTATGAGGTGTGAAATGATATCTCATTGCAGTTTTGATCTGCATTTCCCTAAGTGCTAGTGATGCTAAAAGTCTTTTCTTGTGCTTTTTATCCATTTGTGTATCTTCTTTGGAGAAATAGTTATTCAAGTATTTTGCACCTTTTTAAATTGGATTGCTTGTCTTTTTATCATGAGTTGTATGATCTCTTTATATAACATGGAAATGCAACTCTTATCAGAAATATGGTTTTCAAGTATTTTCTCCCACTAGGTTGGCTGTCTTTTCACCTTCTTGACAAAGTCTTTTGAAGCACTAAAGTATTTAATTCTGAGGAGGTCACATATATCTATATTTTTCTTTCATTGCTCATGCTTTGGGTGTAAGGTTTGAGAAATCAGTACTTATCACAAGATCTTTAAGATGTTTTCCTACATATCCTTCTAGGAGTTTTATGATCTAACTTTTATATTAAGGTCTTTGATCCATTTTAATTTAATTGTTGTATAAAGTTGAGATAAAGGTCCTCTTTCTTTCTTTGGATATGGATATCCACTTCTCCTAGCACCATTTATTGAACAGACTGTTCTGACACTGCTGGGTGGGTTTGAAAGCCTTGTAAAAAAAATCACTTGACCATATATGATGTCTATTTTTGAACTCCCAATTTGATTCTATTGGTCAATATTTATTTATGCAATATTTTTTTGCTGTTTTGACCATTGTAACTATGTAACATGCTTTAAAGTCAAGAAATGATAGTCATCCAATTTCGTTCTTTTTAAAGATATTTTTGGCTCTTCTGGGCCCCTTACCCATCCAAATAAATCTGATAATTGGCTTTTCCATTTCTGAAAAAAAGCTTGTTAGAATTTCTATTTATTGCATCTGTAAATCCATTTGGATAGAATAACATCTTAATGATATTTAGTTTTCCAATCCATGAGCACAGAATATCCTTCCATTTATTTAGGTCTTCTTTTGTTTCTTTTAGCATTGTTTTATAGTTTTCTAAATATAGGTCCTTTATTTCTTTCATTAAGTTTATTCCTAAATAGTTGACTCTTTTAGTCACTATTGTAAATGGAATTTTTTCCCTTACTTTCCCCTCAGAATACTTATTACTAGTGTATAGAAATGCTAATGAATTTGTGTATTAATATTGTAGCCAACTACTTTGAAGAAATCATTCATTAGCTCTAGTAGCTTTGTTGTGGATATTTATGATTTTCTAGGTATAGGATCATATCATCAGCAAATAGCAAAAGTTACACTACTTCCTTTACTATTTGGGTGACTGTTTTTATTTTTCTTGCCTAATTGCTCTAGCTAGAAATTCTAGCACAGTATTGAATAACTAACAGTGGTGACAGTGGGCATCATTGTCTTGTTCCTGATCACAGCAGGAACACTTTGAGTCTTTTGCCATTGAGTGTAATGCTAGCTGTGGGTTTTTCATAAATGCACTTTAACATGTTGAGAAAGTTTCCTTCTATTCCTGTCATTTTGAGTGTTTTATCAAGAAAACATGGTGTATTTTGTCAAAAGTCTTTTCTGCATCAATCAAGGGGATCATGTGATTTTTCCTTTTCAATTTATTAATGTGTTCTATTATTCTAATTTTATTGTGTTGACCAACCCTTGCATACCAAGGATAATACCCACTTGATCATGGTGCATGATTCTTTTAATGTGCTGTGGATTTGATTGACAAGTATTTTGCTGAGGATTCATGCATCTATATTCATTAGGGAAATTGGTCTCTAATTTTATTTTTTCATAGTTTCTTTATCTGGCTTTGGTATTAGGGTGATGTGGCCGTCAAGAATGAGTTTGGTAGTGTTCCGCACTGTTCAAGTTTTTGGAAAAGTTTGATCAAGATTGGCATTAAACTTCTTTGAATGATCTGCAGAATTTACTGTGAGGCCTTCTGGTCCTGGAATTTTTATTTCTGGGAGGTTTTTGATGAGTGTTACAATTTATTTATTTGTTATTGTTTTGTTGAGGTCTTCTGTTTCTTCTAGTGTCAAAATAGATTGTTCATGTGTTTCTAAGAATTTGTCCAATACATCTACATTATCAAGTTTGTTCACATATAGTTGTTTACAGTATCCTCTTAGGATCTCTTTTATTTCTATGGGGTCAGTAGTAATGTCCCACCTCTCATTTCTGACATTATTTATTTGCATTTTTTCTTTTTTTTTTCTTTGTCAGTCTAGCTAAGGATTTGTCAATTTTGGTGATCTTTTCAAAGAGCCAACTTTTGGTTTTCTTGATTCTATTTTTTTTTTTTTTTCATTCTCAATATCATTTATTTCTGTTATTTCTGTTATTTCTTTCCTTCCATTTGCTTTGGAACTAGTTTGCTGTTCTTTTTCTAGTTCCTCCAGGTGTGCAGTTAGGTATTTGATGCTAGTTCATTTGTCTTTTTTATGCAATCATTTAGCGCTATAAATTTCCCTGCTTTTCCTGATTCCCATAAGTTCTTATAAGTTTTGTTCTCATTTTTACTCATCTCAAGATATTTACTGATTTCTCTTGCAATTTCTTTTTTTACCCCCTGACTGTTTAAGAGTGTGCTGTCTACCATCAATAAATATGTGAATTTTTTAGTTCTTTTCCCTTTATTGATTTCCATCTTCATTCCATTATGATAAGAGAAAGTGCTTTGTATAATTTCAATATTTTTATATTTATTGAGACCTCTTTTGTGACCCAACACATGTTCTACCTGAAGAATGATCCATGAGCACTTGAGAAGCATGATTATCCTGCTGTTTTGTGGTGCAATGATCTGTATATGACTGTTAGGCCTAATACATTTATATATTATTCAAGCTATCTGTTTCCTTATTGATTTTCTGTCCAGATATTTTTATCCAATGATATTGGTGTATTGAAGTCTCCAGTTATCATTGTGGAGATGTCTATTTCTTCCTTCAGTTTTGCCAGTGTGTGCCACATATATCTTGGGGTATCCAGGTTAGGTGCATATATATTTATTATAGTTATTTCTTCTTGGTGAATTGCCCCTTCTATTAATATGTAATGACTTTCTTCATCTCTTAAAACAGTTTTGCACTTTTAAAAATATATCTTGTCTGGTATTAGTATCACTACTCTGGATCTTTTTGGTTACTATTGGCATGGAATATCTTTTTCCAAGCTTTCACTTTCAACCTGATTGTGTCCTTATGTCTAAGATGAGTCTCTTGTAGACAGCATATTGATGGCTCATATATATTTATCCATTCTGCCATTCTCTGTCTTTTGATTAGGGAGTGCAATCCACTAACATTGAACTGTAAAGGCATTACTTATTTTGTCCATTATATCCTTTGGCTTTACATTGTCATATTTTACTGTCTGTCTGTTTACCCTTTTTGTCACCCTTATTAATGGTCTTCATTTTTACACTCTTCTCCAAGGCTTTCTCTCCTGTCTTTTCCTTCTCAGTCTGCAGCACTCCCTTGATTATTTCTTGTAAGTCTGGTATCTTGGTGACAAACTTTCTCAGTTTCTGTATCTGTGAAGACTTTAAAGTCACCCTCATTTTTGAAGGACAGTTTTGACAAATCAAGGATTCTTGGATGGCATTTTTTCTTTCATTATCTTTATATCATACCACTGCCCTCTTGCCTCCATGGTTTCTGATGAGAAATTGGCAGTTAATCTTATTGTGTGTCCCTTGTATCTGATATATTGTTTTTGTCTTGCTGATTTCAGGATTCTTTCTTTATCTGGCATTTGATATTCTGAATAGTATGTGTCTCTGAATAGGTTTATTTAGATTTATTCTGTTTGTAATATGTAGTCTGTATTAGTCAGCCAAAGGGGTGCTAATGTGAAAAACCAAAAATGGGTTGGTCTTTATAAAGGGTATTTATTTGGGGTAGAAGTCCACAGTTACCAGGCCTTAAAGTGTTAAGTTTCTTCTCTCACCACAGTCTATTGCCACGTGTTAGAGCAAGACAGCTGTCAGCGTTTGCCAGGGTTCAGGCTTCTGGGGTTCCTCTCTTCTTGGGGCTGCATTTCTCTCCGGGATTAGCTCCTGTTTCCTCCACAAGTTCAGCTGCAGATGATCAGGTGAACAGCTTGCTTCTCTTCTCCTGGGGCCTTCTTTCCAACATCAAAACTGCTTCTCAAAAGACTGCTTCAACTCTGTTCTTTGCCTTGCCTTTTATATTCGATTCCCCACCCACCAAGGGGTGGGGCTCAACACCCTAATCATAACCTAATCATGCCCAGATTAACAGATCAGGTTACAAGCATGATCCAATTATATTTTTGGAACTCTTAATTATATCAAATTGGCCATCGGTTACATAGTCTTTCTTGAATATTGATATTTATGTCTTTCATAATGGTTGGGAAATTTTCAGCCATCATTTCCTCAAATATTCTTTCGGCCCCTTTTTCATTCTCTTCTCCTTACAGGACAACTATAATGTATACATTTCTCTGTTTCAAGCTGTCATAAATTCCTTGGGACCCTTTTCAATTTTTTTTCCAATTTTTTTCCTCTGTTCTCCTGTCTTTTAAATTCAGGTGTCCTATAAATTGCTTATCTTTTTTTCTGCCATTTCAGATCTGCTGTTATATGGCTATAATGTACTTTTATTTTTTATCCCCCTCTCCCCCGAGACAGCTCCCTGTCTGTCTGCTCATTGTCTGCTCATCTTTAGAAGGCACTGGGAACCAAACCCGGGACCTCCCATGTGGGAGGTGAGTGCCCAACCACTTAAGCCACTTCTGCTTTCTGCTGATTGCCTCATCTGCTGGATGCATCATCTGCTGTTTGCAGTGTCTGCTGGTTGTGGTGTCTGCTCATTGCAGTGTCTGCTCATTGTAGCATCTGCTTTTTGTGGTGGTTGTGGCATCTGCTTATTGCAGTGTGTACTTGTTGAGACATCTGCTCATTGTTGTGTCTGCTCATCTTCTTTAGGAGGCACCAGGAACTGAGCCCAGGACCACCCATATGGAAGGCAGGTGTCCAATTGCTTGAGCCACATTTTTTCCCCTCTAATGTACTTTTTTTTTTTTAAAGATTTATTTATTTTATTTATT
>JAQZBX010032754.1:0-25712 GCA_029593785.1 Cabassous unicinctus
TAAGAACTATAAAAGGGATAGTTACTGTTGTTATAATGGAAGACAAGCCAAGTTATGGGAAGGGGGTCTGTGCAGGCAATTTCAATGCTACCAGAGGGAACCAGGAAAGACTTCATGGAGGAGGTGCCCATACACATGACTAATGAGCCAGTGATTATCAGCCACATGGAGCAGGAGATGTTGATTGTTTAGGCAAAGAGCTTTCTGAGCTAAAATAACCTCATTTTTTCTCTTCTTTGATGAATTTATCTTGAGTGGACAGCTTTTGGTTTTGCTGTCTCCCTTCCCACCGTGATAGCCCTTTGATGATCCTGCAGAAAACTATCTTCGCTATCTCCAGCTCCCCAGCTCCAGGAATGAGCACGTGAGTGATGTCTGGTCAATCGTCCACCTGGCCACAGTGATCAGTGCAGCCCAAATCAAACCAATCAGAGTAAATCCCAGGGCACTGTCTGGAACCGTTCAGAAGGAGAGGTTCTGCTTCTACTAGATATACAGCTTATAAAGCTTGATGCTTCTGCGCATTACAGATGGGGGAGAAATACCCTTCCTAGAAATGAAGCCGATTAGAGGAAAGGGGAGCTAAGAGACGGGCGCTTCTCCACTGTCTTCTGTAGAGTTCCTGGATCCAGCTCTGCCTAACTTGACCCCCTGAACTTTTCAGGCGCGTGAGTCAAGAACTCGCGACCCCCACCGCCACTTTTTTAAGCTAAAGCTAATTTGAGTTGGGTTTCTGTCACCTTGAATCAAAACAGTCCTGGCGAATATAAAATCTTAAGTCATTTAGACTTTTAAAAATTTTATAAATTAATTATGGGTTCTATAAGGGGAGATAATGAGCACGTTAAAGAAATAGGAACTTCAAAACATGTTTGAACCAGTTTTCAAGAGCCACCTCTTTTCAGACAGATGCTTTTATATCTTAGGTAGTAACAGTTAGTAGTTTGTGACATTTGTAGTCTGTCCTGGGTGTTGCTGGTACCTGACAGGTCAGGCCTGTCACCTCCATAAAAGCAATGAGCTTCCATACTGGCACATACGACGGTGGGGAGTCCCTTTGAGAATTACTGATGTCACATTAAATCTCATCAGCCGTATTTATTCTCTCTTCATCTCTGCCATTTGAGGCTCTTCAGGAAAAAAAAAAATTCTGATTATTTTTGCATGAAGATAGCTTCTCCTTGCTCCCGTCATTTGAAAACTGAAACCAAAGCTTAATTCTGAGGGAGTTAAGTTGTCCTTATGGTGAATATACTTAAAATGTAAATCTCCAGGGGGATACCTAGAAATTAAGGTTATTGTTGGCATTACTGTTAATTAATTATTATCCAATGCTCACTTTACAAGAAAAAAACATCAACCTTTAGATTTTGATGGTCTCTATTATCCTTATTAGGTAATGGTAAAATAAAGATGAGTGGATCCTCAAGCAGATGAATTAATGATTAAGGCAGCCCAGAAGATTCTGTATCTGGTAGGATTCTACCTCCATCTGTCCCCTTTCCTAGTTGGCTAGATTCTGAGTAAGTGTTCAAGTGAGATTAACTCTTAGAACAGTGATTTCACCGGGAGATAAAGTATGATAAATAAAGAAGGAAGAAGAAAAAACCAAATTAAATCCTTTCTGCAATATCCCGCTGAGGGTCCTCAAAGGTGATGTCAGAATGCAATCCTAATGACGCTTTGGGAGCACCCTTCTGTAATTCCAAATACG
Organism: Cabassous unicinctus; assembly: GCA_029593785.1. Taxonomy (NCBI): domain Eukaryota; kingdom Metazoa; phylum Chordata; class Mammalia; order Cingulata; family Chlamyphoridae; genus Cabassous; species Cabassous unicinctus. Next base: position 1,715 of record JAQZBX010032754.1, read on the forward strand.
TTCAAGAGAATTTCTGAGGGAAGCATCTAAGGCTGCTGATAAGAACCATGCACATGAAGCAATGAGGAACCTAGACCTCCGGGCTTAGATTTTGTATGACAGTATTGTGTGTTAAATAAATACCAATAAATTATTAAAACATATTGGTTGTATCGTAACACAGAGCCTTAACAATGTATTATGTCAGCATGTACAGCTCTCGCTCAGGGAAATTCTCCATCTCTTTAATTCAAGCATTGACATCCTGTGCCAGCACAAAGCCTTTTTTTTTATTTGAGATTGACACATGTCTAAAATTGCTTAGATTTTGTGTTGTGCTCTTAATACTTGAAACCTGGCAAATGAAATTCTATGCCACTGTGCATGAACAATGCCTTACAAAAAAAATCTTAGCCTGGGGGTTTGACTGGAGGATTGGAGAAACAAAAAGTGCTTTCACTACTATTGCTTCAAGTTGGGAGAATAATTACTTTGGTTGAGGAAAAGGGAGGGCCATTCCTAGCCCTTTGGAAAAGCAGTATGTTTGTCAGGCCTTAAATTAGATCATTAAATTCAAGAAAGGTGTCACATGTGGATTCTTGGATATGTCAGCCAAATGGCTGCCTGTGTCATGATGTGGATGTGCTAGTCATCATCTGCCACCTATTCAGGGGAGGCTTTTCGCTCCTGTTTTGTTCTGGCATGCCTGGGTAATTGTGGTAACCCTGATGAACTCTTCTTTCTATACCTGAGAATAAACTTCCCCCAGTTTACTTTTCAAAGGCGTTATTGTGCCTTCTGTTTTGGCTATAGATACAGTTGTATTTTCATGACATTTGCTCAAAATAACATTTTGATCGTCAAATGTTGCTTAATGTAATTGAATGTCACCACGTTACTTATTGATGGGGTTGGACCAAAGCTGGACTCTCTGAATCAGTATGGCAATCGCACATCACATAGAATTTTGGCATTTAACATCCTTTATCCACAAGGTCATCCATAGCTTCAACTTTTGACACATGCTTTTGTTTCAACCTCAGCTATTGGGAAGAGAAGAAAAGTAAGTTGTTCAAGATTGAAAATCTTTTTAGAGTGTGATCTAGATACTACTGCGGGACAATGTGGAGATCATGAACATTGTGAGCACAAATGCCTTAGGACCTTTTCTGCCTTGCTTCTCAATATCCATTAGCCAGGTCCTCCAAAGTACAAAGCAGCTGTCCCAGGTGACTTAGCCTCTGCCCAGTAAGCTGTTCTGTCTCAAGCTCCATGCCTTTGCACATGCTGGCTTTGCTGTCTGGAGTGCATCCCCATCTCTCCAGACAATTCTTTCAGAACTAGCTCCAGTATCTCTGTGAGGTCTTCCTGGGGAAAGTGGGGGAGGGGGAATTAGCTTCCTCGTTATGCTTAATTTACAGTGAACCTCTTCAAATTGTTTATACATTGTTTTCACCTCCTCACATTATTGTTCCTTGCAGGCTGAGGCCATTAAGAACTGGCAGTCTGCATCTGTGACTACATTCCAGGTTCTGGAGCTGGTTCCAATGATCACGCCTTTTACTACATGCCATAGTGCTGTGAAGGCTATTGGCTATTTTTATCCCCATTGTTCAGATATGAATCCTGAGACTCTGAGAGGTTAAGTAACTTGCCTGGTGCCACACAGTTAATAAGTAACAGACCCAGGATTTGAACTCCTGGCTCTGACACCAAACATGACCCAATTTATTGATCATGGCTTTTAATTTTTCTGTTTCCTCCAAGCTTATAAAGTACTTAATATTTACTTAGTGCTGTGATAAATGAGCAAATGTTTACATCATGTGACTGTTTGTTACACTGTAGTCTCTTCTACATTGGTAGGTGAAAGGTAAAATGATGTACAATACAATTTGCTACAATGGAGACTATTAATATAGAGGCAGAGAGAGTATCGACAAAATAACAATAATATTAATAGTGATGCTAGCTAACATTGGTATGTTTGCTCTGTGCCAGGCCTAAACACTCTACCTGATTACCATATATAACTCTTTAAAAAAAAATCCCTGAAGTATTGCTACTAACGTCTCAAAAACTAAAGTTTAATATTAAATAAACAACAACACTTGAGGTGGGCATTCTTTTATAGATGAAGCTCGGAAAAATTGAGACAAACCGAAGATCAAAGGTTAGTACGGGTTGGAATCAGATCTTGAAACTCAAATTACTCCAAAGCTAGTATATTTGGAAAAGAACTCTGCAGGCACAACTGGAAACAAGTCTCTGATGTTTACCCTTTGTGCTCACGGTGCTTCATTTTGACAGCACAGAAACAAGGTTCTTTCCTTGCAAGTCAGATGGCTCAGGTTCTCATGGTGCCCTCGCTACCAATGAGTTGGGTGATATGAAGCAAGTCATTTTTCCCTTGTGGCCCTGGTTTTTCTACATACTCCATTCTGGGTCTGACAATCGAAAAGCACCTAGTGAGTTATGTAACCAGCTGTTCTAGCCACTGGGCTCCCTTCTGTCTCTTCCATACAACAAGCCTTTTGCACGCCCAGGGTTTTGGCACAGTTTCACTCTCTGCCTACACTACTCCTCCCTCCAGCTTTTCCCCTACTGGCTCATCCTTCAGGTCTCAGCTCAAATGTCACCTCCCAGAGGAGCCATCCCTGACTTTGAGTTATCATCTCTTGTGGCCCCCTGATTATTTCATCCGTAGAACTTTCAGAATTAGAAACTATGGTAAGTATTCATTCAGTTGTTTTCTCCTGCTCCACACACTAGACTATAAAACAATGAGGGCAGGTCTCTGACTGTCTTGTATACCATTGTCAACTGAGAGCCTAGGACAGTGTTTGGCACATAGTAGGCACTTAATAAATTTTTTTTTCATTGTTTGTTTTTAGCTTTTCAAAAAAAATCACCCAAAACTTTAGTGCTTCAAATATCTTTATCAATTTCCATTTTCCCTTGTATACTCATTTCCAAACATCTCTAACTACCTTTCCACCACACCCCATCCCTACCCACTAAACTATAGTCCTATTATTTTACTCAAAGGGGAAAAAAGGCATATGGCCAGCTGATTAAACAACTAGCAAGGAGGGCAATTCATTCTGAGCAAGTGAGTCATTGCAGATTCAGAACCGTGCGTTCAGACTGGAAACCAGCCTGGCGACTTTGTTCTCGCAGATCCTTGCCTAAGGTGGTTTACTGCAAACCTTTGCATTGCTTTTCATTCCCTTTTAAAGGAATGCATACCATTGAATCAGGGTCCCCTCCCTTTGTATTGTGAGAGCCGTGGACTATTTTATAAAACACGAAGGCAAGACAGAACAGTTGACTCAAGACCTGCTGAAGGCTTCTACTTGCCCCACCGGGTCTCCTTTATTTGTGTAACTGCATTGTTTTGTTTCTGTGGTTATATTTAGAGCAGTGAACAAAGAAGGAAAAGAGGGGGGAAATGAATGAGTTCACAACAATATTAGTGATAGAATTAAAAGAGCAGAATAAATAACAATGGGGAGGAGAGTTAGCTCACCTGAGAAAAGACTGAGAGATTCGGGAAGGACAGGGATTCACTAAGACCAATCATTCTGCTTTACACCCAGCTGCATGCTGTCACCAGGCGCTGCCGGAGGTTCAAGGTGCATTTCCTGAACAATAGGAAATTACCGAAGAGACCCACCTGGAATTTTCTCTCATAACTAGGAGGAAAGAGTGTTTCAGTGATACTCTAAACAAACCCTTTTCTGTTCTTCCTTTTTTTTTTTTTTTTAATTTCAAAGGTAATGCGTGAGAAAAATCTATCACTTAACAATCATTCTGAGCTACAAACTAACATATAGATTATCCTGTAAGTCATGTCACCAATTACAAGAATGACATTTACCAATTACAAGTCTACAGGTTTACTTGTTGGTAGTAGTTGAGCTTTTCCAATAGGATTTTTTGGAGAACCTTTATACCAAACCCTTTCTCTTTCTGAATGTTTCCTAAGGACCCTGTTATTTATCCCAGGAGAAAAACCCATATTATTATTTACGACAGATTTTATTACATCATGATTAGTCAGGTCATCCAAAGGAATCTTAATTTGGCCATCAGATACCACATCCTATTTACAAATTCTAGACCTGAGAGAAGTATTCACCAAGTCTTGGGGTCCTTTCATCTTTGAAAAAGATTTAGAATCCAAATTCATGCTTGATTTTGAAATTGCATTAGCATTTGACTGTTTATATATTTTTATATGTTTATAGATTTTTCTCTGAAACATTTTAATTTCATTACATAAGCAACTTGGATTCTTATACTTGTATAAATGACTACTTCATTTTTCTTAATTATGGCAGTATTCAAATTAATTTTATTGTGCTCTCTTAAAGTAGAGAGGTTATCCTTTGCCTTTTAAAGTATAAAATGGAGTCGATTTTCAAGAAATTAAGTTTTGAAAATTGCGTGAATTTTATTTTTATGTTTGATGGGATGAGTGGAGCGAGCTATGCCTATATCCTGTTATTCCTCCTAAGATAAGGTTTTTACAAGAACTTTCTAGCATTTAAAAGGAAGAGATAAGCCCTGCAAATCTTATGTCTTGAATTATATTAATGTTTATTAGCTTTACAAAAAATTCTAGAAATTAATTTGTTTCAATGACATCCTAATACTTTATTTCTGTTTGGGGCAGAGTGATTTGGCTTATTGTCTGCAGATGTGTACAATTTGTTTATATGAACTAAGAATAATGACTAAAGCAGAATGATGTCTAATGGGTGCTCATATATTATGATGATGCAAAAGTAATTGATGACTTTTAAAACATACTGTGTGTTTAAAGTTAATTTGCATAAATACATTTGTTATCTGTTTTGTTTAATATAAAATTTAAAATTATTTAAGGAGGAATAATTAAACTTGAAAAGCTAATCAAGGTGATTTTTTTTTACATGCAGATGCTTGGTTTTAGAATTTAGAATAGTTGATGCACCTCTGTACATTTAACCCAGTATAAAAGCCTATGGTGGTTTTGTCTTGTATGTAATGTTATTTATTTAGTATAGATATTAAAGATAACTTTCTAGAAAAAAAAAAAAGCAAAGGTAATGCGTGCTTTGGAAAAAGCAACACCGTTTATTGAGGGCTTGTACTGGCCCAGCGATAAGCACTTAGAAGCTTGCGTGCACCTCATTTAATTCACACACCAGCACTCTGAGCTAAGTGCTAATAGTGCTATTATTTCCATATTTGAAATGAAGAAACTGAGGCACATAATGTGAAACAACTTGCCCAAGGTTAATGAGATCGGAAATAGCAGAGCTAGCACTTCAGACCTGGCTCCTGATGCTATCCTGCCTCTCCAAAAATTCAAATCTTTGTAGGATGAATTGCATGGAATTGCCAATATTCCACCATTTTCTACCTACAAAAACCAGCAAGTTCACATAAATCAACCCAATGTAAAATTTTATCAATTGAAATATGGACTTCCTCGTCCCCAGTTCCACTGTCTGGAAATGTGTACTTCTATACCTTTCCTATACCCACACATACATTTACACATGTAGACATACATAGATAGTTTTTATATTGTGTTTTTTTCAAGACTGGGAAAATACAGTTAAAAATGTGTCTTGGGCATCATTGCACAAATAGCCTTGAGTGCTTGTGTTACTATTTCTGGAGGCTGGACATACAGAAGTGAAAATGCTAAATCATAAGCTTTCCCTGAGAGGGGCAATTCTTAAACATCTGCTGCCTTGAGCTATGCACTCACATTTCAAGGTGCAAGACTCAGAGTATGAATGCCAAGTGAGTTGAGCCAACAAAGCAGAGAGGTGCAATGCCCATGTGGTAACATAGGGGGTGGACCCCGCAAGACTTTAGAAGAAGTAACCCCAGCACTGACCTTCAGTCTGACCAGAAAGCATAGATGTCTCAGATTTATTAATGTTATTTCACTCCAAAGAGTTCAGAGATCACTGTGAAGCCCTGGTTTGTTTCTTTAAGCCTAGAGAGATATGTTAAAGGGGTGGTGCCGACCTCAAGGGTCTCGATTGTCCAGAGATGAAAGCCCTGTGAAGGTCAGAGACCTCTGTTGAGTCAATGTCCTACATGCTCTCTGTGGCACTTTGACCTTCAATGACTCAGCCACCTGGGGTATTCCCATCCTCTTCAGACTGATTCCGTGCTGCCTCCTGGCTGCTTTCTTCTGATATTCTTTGTCAGGGATTGTCATAGACTGACATTTTGAGTCCTTTCAATGTTCATTTGTGAGACTTGCTGCTGTACTCCTGGAGCCATGAGGATTCCCTGCTCTCTGATGGAGACTGTCTCCTACCTGGGCACTGGTAACAACCTCCTCGTTGGCCTCGCACTTTGGCTCTAGCTATTCCTTTAATAAAATACCCACTCCTCCCCATGCTTATACTTTCCTTCATGATATGGCCACTGAACTCACTGAACTCCAGTCCTCTGAACCTTCCATCAACTCCTTGAAAGTGTCATGTTTGTCCCCAACCCACCTACCCACCATAGATTTTACCTTGGGGTTTCATTTCTTCATTTGGAAAACTCTTCCCCTTAGTTTCCCATGGATGGCTTCATCTTCCCATCTCTGAAAGTCTCTACATTTTTTTTTATTCCTATTTTCTGTTTCCTGCCTCTATTTGTAAATAAATCAATAAAGTCATAAGAGCAGAGACCTCTTCATGTGTTACACCATACTATTTAGACAATACATGGCTCTTCTTAGAAACATACTAAATTTTAATTGATGAAAAAGTAAATGAATGAATGAATGAATGAATGAATGAATGACTGGTTCTAGGGTTTACATTTTCAATTGACAAAATAGCCAGTAGTAATTAGTCTAAGTAAAGGATTTCCTTTGACTTCATCTAGTTTTTAGCAGGCATTCTTCTTAACAGAGGGAAGAGAAAGTGGACAAGTTTATTGAGTGCCCACAGCTACATGTCCAAAGACATATATAAAAGTTAAATATTTGATTACAATATCAATGTTGTCCCTAAAAACAGATCTAATACCTTCTGGCAAAATGTGGAGTGTACCCCAAGTCTCTGTTAACAGAATGCGGTTACCTGTAAGAACTAACATGAAATGTTGAATAAGGGTGTAAAGATTAAAAAAAGTTAATTTCAGAACAATGTGCTTGGCATTACAACGTTTTTGATTTAAAAAAAAAAAAAAAACAAGCTAAGAGATTTGTCTCTGCATTTACATTGTGGAAGAATATAGGGGGAAAACTGATTATCCCTGAAAGGTGAATAACAGAAAAGCTTTTATTTTTCACTCCATGTGTTTATAGTTGTTTGAAATGAACATGTTTTACTGCTATTAAGTAGATAAAACATTGAAGCAATATATAAAAGATAGCGCAAGTTCAATCTTGAAAGGGAAAAATAGAGAATGGCTATTTCTGAAGCAAGTAGAAACAATGATTCATAAACAGGGCAATGATTAAGAAAACAAACAAACTGGGCCTAAAGGTCACTGGGCTGTGACCAGACAGTGCAAATCCCACAAACCCTGGCTCTGCACGACAGCTGCTGCGGCTTAAGTGACACTGAAGAAATGCTTTGTTTCAGGGTCTCCCTTCAGAAAGAAAACTGAGCAAAGCAATATTTTAATTAAAAATAATTTTTTAAAAAAACCCTCGCTCATTCTTAAGTGCTCATTCTGTGCCAACTGCCTCTGTGCTGGAGATTTTCAGTAGGATTTTACCCCACTTGCCTCTTTCAGAATTGCTTGTATTATTTTTGCCCACATCTCCCATTCCCCTTGGGAAGCTAACTCTTATCCAATCTTTCATTCTCAGCTTCTGAAGTTGGGAAGAGGAGAAACCTAAAAGGCGGAAGAGTACTTCAACTGAAAGGAGGACCCTCCATAATTGAAACTGGACTAGAGGAACTGAGAGATACAGAAATAAAGAGTGAGTGCCTCTGCTTGGCCACTTCAGTTATGTAATGATAAAACAGGTGGGATGGGGAAAGGAGCCCATAGTCACTTCTCATTTATTTATTCAACAAATATTATTGAGTCTGTGGTACGGGAAAGATATTGGGCTATGATTTTGGTATAAAACAGTGAACAAAACAGATGAGGTCCTAGTCCTCATTAAGCTTACAGTCAAATTGAGGAGATAGACATTAATCATAAGGAAGGAAGGTATAATTGCAAATGGTGAACGGGCTCTAAAGAAAGGAGTGCATTCTGCTTGAATCTATGGCTGCAGTCTCTGACTTATTTCAGGAAGTCAAGGAGGAGGCACCATTTTGGAGGAAGTGCCATTTGAGTTGGGGTGTGAAGATTAAGTGAGAGTACACAAGGCAAAGAGAATAAATGCAGAGGTCGTGTGGGAGGAGGACACCCATCACCCTAGAAAGATTGAAGGAAGCCAGAGGGGCTGCAGCACAGAGATGGAGGGAGAGCACAATGAGAAGAGCAAGGCTTTTGAGTATTGCAGGGATCAAGGAGCTGTCAGCTGGGGTTGCAGGGGTCTCTCTCTGGATGGCAAGAGAAAGTTGGAACAGACTCATTAGCTCTTTGTTCTCAGTGCTTTCATTTGCCCCCTTTCCCTTCTTCACCCCTTGACGTTCCCCTACTCTTACTTCCCAAGAACCTCAGTCTTGCTCAATCAAACCCCCTTGGCCTGTTCTAAGAATAAGAAAGAAGATGCTTTCAGTTGTACCCCAAAGGGTAGAGAGAGCATGTTAAGCTGTGCACTATGCCCACTTTTTCCTTATATGATAGTCCATAGGTGTAATTCATACCCATATGTATTTATTGAATTCCTACCTTGTATCAGGAAACAAGCTAGATATTAGGGATACAAGATAGATTCAGCCCTTGCCCTCATGTCTAGTGCGGTGATTTTCGAAGGGTGGTCTCTAGACCAGCAGCGTTGGCATTATCTGGGAACTTGTTAGGAATGCAAATTCTCAGGCTCCACCTCAGATCTACTGAATGAAAATTTATGGGGTGATGCCCAGCAATCTATGTTTTAACAAGGCCACCACGTAATTCTAGTGCTACTAAAATTTGAAATCCACTGGACTACTGGATTTTAAGTTAACAAAGCACTTTCACAGACATTATTTCCTTCAACTTTTTAATTTAATTATTTCAATTCTTTAAATATGAAACACTTCAAATGCACAGAAAATAAAACAGCAGTGTGTACCTACTGCCCAAATACAGTGAATGTTACTACTTTGTCATATTTTCTTCAGATATCATTTTATTTTTTGAAAGACATATAATTTTTCAGGTTCAAATGTAATTTTACTTCCTATTCCTTTCCCATCCCTCCCTTCCCAAGAGAGCAGTCTTGAAGACTATTTGTGACATACCATGGCCTCCATTTTTGCAAGTCCAAGTCTAAGATATATTCAAACATAAGTGTTTTGTTCCTTACCCCATCACCCCACCACACAATCCAAGGAAATCTTTGACAACCAGAGTTGTGATGCTTTGTAAGTCGATTGAAAAAGGAGTAGACAAAGGAAGATATGAGGCTAGAGAAATGGGGGAGAGTGATGAAAAAAGGAAAGAACAGAGACTATGCTGATTGCATGTTAAAGACTGGGAGGGAAAGGGGTCCAGAGAAAAATGGAGAAAAAACATATGGCTACTGCTGATGACAGTCTGGGGATCTGGCAGATGGGAAACTTAGGTACAAGAGAATTGAAGATTAGAGAAATAGATTTTGAGACATGTTTTTCTGGCTAAGGTTTTGAATGCCCATTAATGTTTTTGGAGAGAACTGAGAAAAGATTGGAATGTGTGAAATCACAAACTGGTGGCTAGATTGTTGTGGCAGTTTGAGATTATTGTATGAATCCCCAAAAGAGAAAGATTATGTTTGTAAACTAATCTGTTCTTCTGGTTGTGATACCCTTTGATTGCAATAAATTCAGCTGAGGGGCCTTTGATTAGATTATTTGATAAGATTGATTTAGGGCTTTGGATTGGACCGCTTAAGTGAGGTGTGACTCAGGCTGAGTCCCTACGCCTTTGCTAAGTCTGATATAAATGGACTCATATGGACAGACAGAGGGAAAAAATGGGAGTTGGTATGAGGCTGGGTCCACAGAGCAGCTCAAGAGGAGACCATCCCTGCTATATGCTTGAAAGCTTAAAGCTGAACTTGGGAAGAGAACAGAAGACCCGAGACTGATACAGGACACCCGGAAAGAGACAATGCCTATGCCTGAGCTCAGTTGCTCAAAGCTGAGCTCCAAGAGGCAGTAGTTTCTGGAAGGGAAGGCAGAGAGCTCTGCAGAGATCAGTGGCCATCTTGCTTCGCCATGTGGCAACAATGCCAGAATCAACAACAGTAGCTGACTTTGATGAGAAAACACCTCTTATGGTGCCTGGAGTTAGACTTTTCACTGCCTTGAAACTGTGAGCTTTTACCCCTTTATAAAAGCCTACACATTTCTGGTACTTTACATCAGTTGCCCTTTGGCAAACTAAAACAATTGTGCTTCTTCAAATGAGCCTCTATGAAGTGACTAGGTCATCTGGGACCCCAGGGTTTATTAGGGTTATATTAGCCATGCCATTGGCAGAAGGTACTTAAAGAATGCAAAGGATCAGCTCCAACGTTGGGGCCTGATTGGGTTAAGCCAGTGTTGGCCACTACAACCCACAGGCTACCCTCAGACGTACACATTCATTTTTATATTGTTTATGGCTGCTTTCAGGTTATGATGGCCAAGCTGAGCAGTTGCGTCATAGACCTTATGGTCCACAAAGCCTAAAATATTGTCTAACTTACTCAGAAAAAGTTTGTTGACCCCTGACTTAAATTTTGAGCCAACAGTGCATACCATCTTCCTCTCCATAAGGACTGTTGCTGAGAGGATCAAATCAGGCTGATTAAGACCACCAAAACTCAAACCTAAGATGGTTGTTTATCCTGAAGTAGACTTTTTCACCTCTGTCGGGTGGGAATAAGCAAGCATGAAGCCTCAGACCCCACTGATTCTCTTTGCATCACTGTGAGGGGGAGCTTGTCTAAGAACGGGAGTGTCCTAGAAGAAAACAGAGCTGAGAGAGAGAAAGACACTGGGCTCTGGCTCAAGCTTATCCTGAAGCTCCTGGAACTTGAGCTAATATAGTCTTTTGTTGTTGTTGCTCATATCTTAGGGTGGGATTTCTGTTACTGGCAACCTGATATTTCCCATCTAATTCAGTATATTTTCTTCTTTATCTATTTGACTTGAATGCCTTTTATAAAGATCCATTACTTAAGCACTCTGAAACATATTTGCAGCTATATAGATTAGTTCAGAAAAGTGGGAACATGTGCAGAAGGGTAGAGACCTAGCAAAATAGAAACAAAATGTGAAAGAAATAAGACTAAGGGAGAAAAGAAATGAGATTAATAGTGCAGGGGATATTTTGAGACAGGCTGCCCTTCTGAGATGAATACTCTGGTATAGAGATATCAACAAACACCAACGGGCAGATGTGGAATGATAAGTACAAATAAATTTACAAGGACTATAAAGCAGATTTTCTTGGAAGGTCTAAGCTGTATGCTTGCTAGTTACAGGAAAATAAAATATAAGATCTAGGTTATCTAGGTTATCTTCCTGACTATGCTGGTAACTAGTCTTCTAAGTCATCTTCTCATTGGTGGACATCATTTACCATTCAACTATTATTTATTGAGTATCTAATATATATGATAAGCACTGTTCTAAGTGCTGGCCTCAATTTCTCGATCTGTTAATCTGGAGGGTTCAGCCAGATGCACTCTGCAATGCCTTCCCCCTCTTACTTTGTCAAGAGGACTTGTTTCTTATGCTTAGGTTCAGATTCTGGTATACCACTTATTAGCTATGGAATCTTGGGAAAGTCATTTCATCTCTCTGCATCTTAGTTTCCTTTTCCGTAAAATGGGACTAATAGTAGTACTCCTCTTACTGGTTTGTTGTGAAATCTAAATGAATTAATACAAGTAAAGTATTTACAACAGTGCCCAAGCATATAGTGGTTATTACTATGATTATCATCATTATTATTTAATAATGATTTCAGAAACTCAAAGTTGAGTTTGAAAATGGGATTTACCGTGGCTATTACAGTAACCAAGCATTTCTTCATTGTTAGTGCTGTTCTCACCCTGCTGAGCACTCTCTTTGGAGACTTTTTGCCCAAGCTTTTTGCCCAAATGGTTTTCCACATGGGCATTTATATACACTCTCCCTATGTGTTGTAGACATGATAATGTGACTCCTTCTGTTCCTATGAATAATAGCCCCAGCTGCCAATTGCTGGGTCCTCACTATCTGCAGAGCAGTTCTCTTCACTGCAACCCTGTGGAGCAGGACATATTACTAGACTCGTGTTACTGAGAAGGGAACTGAGGGTCAGGGAGACCCATCACTCAGTGGGGAAGTGGCAAGCAGAACTGAGTCCAGGTGTGCCTCCAAGGCTCAGGCTTGGAGCCCTGATTCTGTACCTCCTGTCAATTCATACTACCAAGATGAATGGAACTTAAAATATCCTTTGCCCCAAATACCTTTTTCTGTAATTTTGGCTCGGTTGACCAAATAAACTGCTTACAGAGAGCCAATCTTACTAGACATACTTATTCCACTTTATTAAAAACAATGTATGTAATTATTCACATATGAAGAAGTGCCTATCACTTTCTTAAATACTCAGGACATTTTTATATAGATAAGGGCGTCTCTCATTCATTTGTGTCAGTATATAGACTGTTAGCTTTTTAACAGAAAGGTTAGAGTTGGAAGCCACTGCTAATTAATGATCAATCAGAAAGAGATGAAGCAACTTTGATAATATAATGAAAGTCAATGGGAAGATGGTTTTATTTGCTAAAATTGACTCGCAATTATTCATTATACATATATATATATATATATATATGGCATAGAGTAAGGTCCACCTAGATCAAATTTAATCCAAGGTCACTTCCATTTGATTTGATTGAGTGAAACAAGGTATTATATAGCATTCCTCCTTCCACTCACCAATAAATCTTTCCTTCCGTGTTGGGGGAAGATTTTTCTGGGAGGATCTACATTAGTCAAAGAATGCATGCACCTTCTTGGAAAACCGTCTACCTTCATTAAATGGCTTTCAGAGCACACAATGCAAGTGGATCACGTGCATCATTCAAATGGTTTTCAATGCACTTGAGGAAAAGGCGGTGTATTCAGATGGGAGTGATTTTAAGTAGCTCATCTGCACCACGGGAAATTCATTTCTCCTTTGATTCTGATGACATTTCACAGGAGACATGTGTATTTCTAGTCCTATGTAGTTTTGTGGGGGGTTTTCAGCCACCTAAACCTGAGTCTGGTGAATAGTCACCACACTTTCGCAAACACACAGCAAATGCCTTTTTATGCTTCTCTATCCTGACACAGAGGTACAGGGAGATGTTTTTACTAAATGGGATTATTTTCTCCCATGAAGAGTTTTAGACCCTGTGTCAAATGTAATGAAATCTGTCAGTCTTTCCAGCTAGACTTAGAAAACTAGATGCAATGCTCCTCTGTCTTATTTGCCAATATTAGGTGAAAAGGGTGGAGGGTGCTTTTAAAATGTAACTTGGGAGCTTGTAACTTGGGAGCTTGGATTGAAAGCATACACAATCTTGAAAGAGCCGGATGGAGTACAGGCTGGAGAGAGGAAGCCTTCGCAAAAAGAGCCCCCAGAATCCCTCTTGACAAGCGTTTTGCATGCAGTTAAATAGACAAATGTATTCCACTGCCAGGATTTTGCAGGAATCATACTTGATGTCTGTCACCAAAAAAGATTCTTGGGCACTGGTGGAGTGACAAAGTATTATGCCTTAGAGTGGTGATTCTCAACCTCAAGCGTGCAGCAGAAGCTCCTGGAGGCTAGTTAAAGCACAGGCCGCTGGGCCCTGCTCGCACACTTTCTGAGCCAGTAGGTCTGGAGTGGGGTCCAGGTGATGATGATGCTGTCGGTCTGGGGACCCCTCTTTAAGAACCGCTGCCTTTGAGCTACGAGAGGGGTAAGCCTGAGGAAGAGGCTCGCTCCCAGGACTATCAGTCCCACGTGCTCTTGTGATTAAAATTCATGCTACAGACGCCACAAACTCTGAAGCAACATGGACACCCCAGAAACAATCATCTTAGGGAAAGAAATAAGGTAAAACAATAAACAAATTCTCATTTCTCCACCGCTCCTAGCTTCCTGGACTTGCCTCATCAGCAGTCCACTTTCCACTTCCTGCTTGTGAAACTCCACTTTCTTCACCTCCCGTCTTGTGTTTCCATCTCATGAAAAAGCCACAGCTCACAGAGTGCATTACACCAGCTACTGCTTTAGGCTTAGCGGTACCGGCGGTGATTCAAGTCAATGAAGAGAGCGTCCATTTATGACACCTATGTACATTCTCAACCGATACATTTCTCGGTGCTGGCAACTATTAACATTTTCTCAGCATTTCAGGGATTTCCAGCATGACCCCCAAAGTGAGCTGGCTCTGAGCTCAGTGGATCCATAACGTGCGGCGTGTACCATTGCTAATAAACATTTACAGCGTGCCATGCCCAGACCTTGCTCCATAAGGCCCATTTGCGAGAGCACAGTGACTGATACTGTATTTAGGCCAGCATCTTACACCACATTAAAGAGATTGGTTTGTTCTTATTACATTGCTTTGTCACTTGCATTTGCATCTCCAACAGTTCCCACACCCCAGCACAATAGTTAAGGATGCTGAGGTGACCACAACTTTTCCCAATCCTCCGGAGCAATATTTGGAAAAGAAAGTGCCGAGGCCTGCTTTCCCAACAAAGTAGAGAGCAGGAAAGCTCGTTGTTTCTTTCCATTCAGCCACACAGCAGTCTTCCGGTTTCTGCACCTAGAAATGGCTATTTAGATGGAAGATACAAGGTCAGTTTTGTCGATGTCTGAGTGAGCAGAGAACTGTCCCTTGAAATCGTGGCTTTTGCCTGTCGTCTCTGCGAAGAGTGGCATTGCTTGGTTTAAATTTTGGCTGTCGTACTTCATGGTACAGAAGTGGTTCTCTACATATGTAGAAAGGGTGTGTTTATGAACCTGCGCCCACTGTGCATTTGTCTATTTTTATATACGCATATTGCATAGCAATAGGGATTTTATGCATGGAATAAAACTATTTCTCCCAGTTTTACTCGCTTTATCATTCTCCTGAATAATTCAGCTCCTATATGGACTTCATGGACTTTTGCTTGATAAATTCACTACCCTGAGCTTTCTCTTTCATTGGAATTTTTAATCAGATTGAAACCCATCATGTTGAGATCAAAGCTGGGAATAATGATGTTACCAATCTATGTTTTAGCCAAAGGATGTTCCTGATAGTGCACGTCCTCAAATCGCTTAGTCGCTTGCTAAAGTGTAAGAGAATTTATGATGCTAAATAAAACCAGGGAAAAAAAAGATGTTTTAATAAGATGAAAATCCAAATGTTAAAATAATGAGCCATCTGCATGGGTGGCCCTCTCTTGAGAGAGATGCCAAGAGCTTTGCCATCTGTGAAACATTTACCAGCTGTTTCCTTCCCTTTTTTGTGAGAACATAAGAAATCCTTGCAGTTGGTGTTTCTAAGTGATACATCATAGGGAATAAAACAGGTTTGCCCCGCTTCAGGAAGGCTGGACTCTGCTGAATTAACCAAACAACACTTTTGGCAACTGCGGAGGTTACACCGTTGTGCCACCTACCTCCCGCATCTTCCCTTCCTGAACCTCAATAGAGGACACGGGCCGATGAGAAGGAAATGGGAAGCATCCCAGGAGGTCATTTAAAACTGAATGCTTCCAGAGAAAGGCTGTGCCTGCTCACTCCACTGCCTGCAAGCTGGAGTATTCAGTAAGCAAGGTTTGGGCTAAATTGTAATCTTCCTGAAATGGGGAAAGGTGTCTAAAGCAGTCCAAATATTTTTGAACATGTCTTTCCTTTTCCTTTCTCTTCTCTGATCACTGTTTCACGTATCTGCCAGTCAGCCCTGCATCCCTGCTGCTTGTGCCCTGACAAGCACCTTATCTAGGTTGCTTGAGTTATGTATGGTCTTAGGATCTGAACAGAGTGCTATGCATGAATTCAACTCTGCAGCCAGCTCTGATCCGAGGCAATGTTCCCAGCAATAAACTACTCACAGTGTGGGGTGCCGATCTAGTGCAACCTCCCTAGTTTCCTGCTTTTTACTTCCCTGTTCTACAGGCAGAACCTGGCAGAATTTTATTTTTTTCTCCGACTGCCATCTTTTCTACTTCATTAACTGTCAAATGTGTTTCAGGGAACATAACCCAACACGAAGGTTTAGTTAATGAATGTGAAGTCTTTCAGATGCACCCCTCAGGTGTCATTCCTGAGGATTTTAGGAAAGCTTTAGGTCATTTATCAAAAAATAATTTTTCTAAGGCTATATGCAATGAAGGGGGGGGGGTGAATCTGTGGCCTGTGGCTGCCTCCACTGCAGTGCCTCGGTGTTAAGCCAAACCTTAGGGGAGAAAAAAATCAAGACTTACAGTTTCTCTCTGGAAAGCCCAAGAGTCTCCAACAACAATATTGACTGCATTCTCTAATGGGCAATTTCATATATCAGACTACAGGGATGCACGCTGTGAGGATCCCATTTCACATAAAGTAAGAACATAACGGAATTTTTCTAGGTCATTCCGTGGAGCAGTTATTCTTGCTTTCCAACCCAAGAGAAATTTCCAAATGCTTCCATCTCTTAGTCACTTAACCATTTACTGAAGGCCTACTAGACTCGAAGCACTATATCAACTTTCCAGATAGACTGTGAGTAAGACAGTGGGGTCCCTCCTTGCATGGAGCTGACAGGTTAATGGTGGAGCCAATGAAACAAAACTTGAAATAAAGGGTAATGCTACTAAGCCAGCAGTTCTCAACCAGGGGCGATTTTGTAACCCCCAGGGGATCTTTGGCAGTGTCTGGAGACATATTGGGTTGTCACAACTGGAGCAGGGGAGGTGCCACTGGCATCTGATGTGTAGAGGCCGGCGATGCTGCTACACATCCCACAGTCACCACAACAAAGAGACACCCAGTCCTAAATGTCAAGGTGCTGCAGCTGAGAAACTCTAAACTAAGCTAATACCTGCAGGAGGAATGGGTTGATTCCGGTGAAAGGGATGCAGAGAGCTTGGGGAGACATGGGGACCAGAATGCGTGAAGACCAGGGGGAGAGTTATGGTACAGTCAAGTAACCATGTGAATTTCCAGGACAACCGGCAGATTTCTGGCTTGGAAGACTGGGTGGTTGGAAGAGAAACACCCAGAGAAGGTGTCTCTACCTTCTACCAACACCCTTTTGTCCATGTCACACCTTGAAAGATGTGTATAGCACTTTCACTTCACAAGCTACCACCTTCACATTCATCAGGAGTATGTCTGATTTACATTTCCCAACAATCTGGTGATGCAGATTCAATTGTGCCTCTTCTACAGTTGAGGAAATGGCAGCTCAGCATCTGCAAAACTCCTGCAACCACCTAACAAAAGTTACCAATGAGATTTCCCTGCCAATCTCCCATTTCCAGGCAGATAAATCTAGATGCATATTTATAGAGGTTCAAGTAGATTATATGTAGGTTACATATTTATGTATAATTATACTCTCATACAGTACATATAGTTAAGTGTGCAGTTATATTTTATTATGTTTACTAATTGAAATGAGCATCAGCACAGAGCATCTAAAGTTATTTTTAAACCGGAATGTGTTTAATCTTAGGCTGGTGATTGCTTTCCATGTATTGCCACCCACCTCTCCTAGGAAATGTACCTTTCTAATTATGTTTGGGCCACCTAGTATTTTTTTTGTTCATGCTTTCCATGGCATGCAATATTAGAGTGGGACCAATCAGTGATTATAATTGTGACAGGATTAATCCACAGAATAAATAAGAGTAACACTGTGGACAGTGAGAACCTCTTCTGTGATTTCCTGTCATCTTTCTCACACTGTGAGTGAGCTGATAGTGGGCATGTCTGCCAGGATACATAAAGGGAAGAGAACACACTTTAGAGACAAGCAGACAGGAGCTCACATCATGGCGATCTTACTTGCTGGGTGGTCTTTGGCAAGGTAGTTAAATTCTCTGAGCTGCAGCTTCCTTACCTAGGAAGTTGGGTAGCAATCCATTTCTCATATGGCTTTTGTGAAGAGTCATAAGATTAGGCTTATGTTTAAGCCTAGTTCCTTAATGTTCAAAAACGGTAACTATTTCCATGTATTATCAACGGTACAGAAAATAGTTTTCGGGAATGGTATGCAGAGAGCTAACACTATCGAGGTTTAGCCCCTGTGCAGTGCGTGATCTTTATTCTTGTAATAATTTAAGTGAATATTTTACTTCCACCTTTCATAGCTACCTGGGAAGACAGAGTGGTGCAGTTAAAAAATAGTGGGGAGAGAATTGGAATGAACCGTGATTACAAATCTTGGCTCACCATTTTACTATCTGTGTCAGATGGGGCAGGTTATATTTAACCTTTCTGAGCATCAATTTCCTTCACTGGACAATGACTTACATAATTGCTACTTCATCGGTTTGTGGAGGGGGTACAGTAGGGAAAGGTAGGTGTTGTCCCTTTCTGCCCTAGGAGCATCTGCTCCCATCAAGCTTAAACGTGTGACTTGGTTTGGTCAACTTAACATGAGCAAAAATGACAGTTGTTACTTGTGCAACAGCTTTTAAGAGCCAGCTCTTCTTTCCTTCTGAACCTCCATCAGCCGGGGCCCCTGGAGTGAAGGGACAGTGGAGCCGAGCCGCAGCTGATCTATGACAGATATATAGCATGAGCCAGACCGTGACCTTTACAGTAGCCTCCGAGACTGAGGTATCGCTTGTTACCACCTCATAATCTGGCCTTTCACGTAGAAGGTAACATGTTGAGCACTAGGAAATCAAATGGCGACTCCCTTCTTCATTGCCTCACAGAAGAAGAAAAAAAAAACATTTCCAGTGCTCTGTTGCTTTCTGATCTTGCCCTTCCCTTGTTTGAACGACATTGACTAATTTGGCTCTGTTTTGAGGTCCTCTTTCAAGTCACAGCAGGGGTGCTGAGGGAAGGGAGCTGTGTTCCCCCCACCCCCCCAGGCCCTTCCCTGTAGCCCTAGGACACCAGACCCCTGGGATTGCGAACCACCTCCATTCACAACCGGCTCCCTTCACACACTTCAATCTGTGCTGAACTGGTAGAGCAGAGTGGAATCACCAACCCCCAGTATACCAGCAACTTCTGCAGAATCTTATTCCATCACGGTTTTCCTCCAAACAAGTCCTGGATGTCACAGATTCAAGAAGTAAGGTCTGAGGCAGCCACATAAAACCCACCAGACTTTTCCAGCTGAAATCCCAATGCCCAGAATCATGTCTGGGAGAGAAAGAAAATTGTCCCAGTTGGGTGTGACATCTTGCCCCAGATCCACTCCGTTGTTAAGTCCCACAAGGTCAAAATAACAAATTCCTCCAAAAGGCATTTTATAGAAGGAAAATAGCGAAGTGAAGAGCAGCAAGCTGTTTATGAAAACCTTGGTAGATTTTCACGTGTAAGTAACTAATATAGTAAATTCATTTGAGACACACATCACATCCAGAGGAGAAAAAATCAGGGTTTTTTGCAAGAGCCACTGCTTACTTGGAATTTCCACTACAGGCATCAGATTCTTGATTTTAATAGTCTGTTGCAAGGGCCAGAGTGGTAGAATGAATGTTTCTCCTCAAAAGACCAGCTCTGAATCTGATTTCCTGTGGGTGTGAACTTATTTGTAAATAGCACCTCCTGAAGATGCTGCTCTTGGTTAAGGCGTGGCCAACCAAATCAGGGTGGACCTTGATCCACATCACTGGAGACCTCATAAAGAGAAGCAGCAGAAGCCAGGAGTCAGAGGCGGCCACACAAGGAAAAACCAGAAGTCAGCAGAAGCTGGTAGCCAGACTCAAGAAGCAAGAGATGGCCATGTGACAAGAGGATACAAGCTAAGGAACCCCCAGGATTGTGGGGAGCCAGCAGCAGAACACTACAGACTTTGGGGAGAAAGCATGGCCTTGTCGATGCTTTGCTTTGGAATTCTAGCCTCTGAAACCAAGAGCTAATAAATACCTGTTTAAGCCAACCCATAGCAGCCTGACAAACTAAGACAGCCAGCGATCTCTTTCTGTGAAGGGCCAGATAGTAAATCTTTTAAGCTTTGCAGGCAACGAGGTCTCTCTCACAAATACTCAACTCTGCTTTTGAAGCATGGAATTAGCCATAGACAGCATGTAAACTAATGGGTGCCCTTGTGTTTGAAGGCAGCTTTACTTACAAAATAGGTAATAGGCCAGATTTGTTTGCTGACCCCTGGTCTATTAGACCCATCCAGGAAAGACATAGCTCAATTAATTTACTTAATGGTTCTTTAGCCTGAGTCTTCATAAAAATAATATAAAGGATTGAGAATAAAATCATATAATTATATATTTAGTAGAGATATGTATGTAGATCATATTATAAAATGTATTAAATGATCTATGATAATAACCTGTAGTTCTTCCTGAGGAAATGATGAAATCGTTAGAGAAATATTATCAACTTGTGTAAGTTAGGATATTGCCTAAGCTGCCGTAACAGACCCCAAATTGTACAGGCTTTAACAAAATAAACGTGTCTTTTTCTCTCTCACCACACTTGAAACACAATGCCCATCTCTACCTCTGACTTATCCAGGATGATGGTATCAATTCCCTCCATCTGCAGCCATTAGGAAAGGGGAAAGAGGTAATGGGAAATCACACCCAATTCTCTTTGGGGGCATAACCTGAAAGTTGCTTAAATCACTTCTGCTCACATCCCATTAACAAAAACTTAGTCATATGACCACAAACCAGCAGCTAAGGAAGTTGGGAAATGTAGTCTCCAGCTGGGCAATCATGCATTCTATTAAAATTTGGGAGTTCCATTGTTACGGAAAAAAAACAAACCTGAGGGGGAAGAATATATATTGGTGAACAGTTAGCAGTCTTCTGTATACACCGTAATGGAAAAGACCTTGAGCTGTGGAGTCAGAATGATCCGCTTTCAAATCCTGGCTCCACTGCTCACTAGCTGTGTATTATTGAGCCTTAACTCCTTCATCCATAAAATGAAGATAATAGTAATGTCCGTGCTTGGCTCTCTGCTTTATGAGTTCTGCCTACATCTCACTCATCCTCACTAGGGAGAGAAACCTAAACAATCAACTACGTATCTGCCAAACCCAGGTGAACCCACCCGGAGCACCAAGGGTCAGTGAGTGCTCATCACCCATTCATGAGTTTTAATGAGTGATGCTAACAAGAAGAACCGGCCACACAGCGTGATTTTACTTCCAACACTGACTTGAATAGGAGTCAACAGGAAAAACAGCAGTTCCATTACCCAGAAGCTTTCTTAAGCACACTGGCTCCATTAACCCATGTTTTCATAAATAAAGTTATTTTCCTTGTTACCACATCCCTTTTTATTTTGCATAAAACTTTCCCAAACACCTTGTAAACCTTCCCCCAATAAGGAACTAACTAGACCATGTGTGGCTCTGTCCCTTATATCTGTTTTCTTCACCTGTGTGTGCATGCGTGTTTTCTTATTACAATGTCATCAAAATGGGGCATTTCCATTGCCCTTCACAGCCTTGGTTGAACTCTGTACTCCATTCTATTGCACTTTATCCTTGGCTCAAACCACTTTGCAACCACTGGAATATAAACACTGTATAGTGTCTTCCCCCTTGTTTTGTCTTTCTGTAAGGACTTATTGACATCACACATTCCATTTTCACTAATCAGACCTAATACTTTCCTCTTCTCCAAAACTATTGGGTTTTTTTTTTTCCTCTCTGATCAATACCATCCATTCAACATCTACCTTTGCAGTTTGTTGTAAGGATTTAATGAGGTGATGCACGTAAACTTCTCATAACCAAGACTGATGCACAGTAAATTCTACAATAAAAGTTGGATAGTTGGATATAAACAAAATAGAGTGGGTTCTGACAAGTTCCAATCTCTCTCCACTAAGAAATGGATCAACCGCTATCCAAATGTGTCTAATGGAATTAGTTCTGTTCTTCAGCTTAAGTTCATTTCCAATCATTCTGCTCCCATGCCAGACCAGTCTGCACTGAAATATTATAAAACTAGTGATTAATATTAGGGAACTCCCTGACTGTAGTTGCTCAAAGAATACACCTTAAATTTAAGTCCACACTGCTGCACAACTGAAGAAGTAGGCATCCCCCCACATGTTCTGCATAAATTCTATCACCAATTCCTTTAAACATGGGACTGCCTTCTTTCCTATTCGCTAGCCATAGAATCATTCTCTCTCTTGCCATGAGCATTTTCACTCTCTTGTCAATTGCCTCTTCTAACATAGTCAAAGGAAAATTTATTGCCAGTTGCTTTTAGTTTAAAGAAACTTCCAGATTGGGATTGTCTCCCATTGGGCAAGACCGTAAAAATTTAGGACACATTCCCTAATACAGAGTACACACTCTGTTTCTGAAGAACTCTGATTTAGCATTTATGCACAATAGTGTATAAGCTACATTATAATATGCTGAAAATTCATATGAAAGCTAGAAGGAGTTGGTATTAATTTTTAGGTTCTTTATAATAATCTCTCAGCTAATGTTAGCCCCTCACTTTTATCCCCCCACTAGAAGGAGTTTCTAGTTTAGGTATATTTATCTAAGAGCTTTTTCCCTTACATTGTGATTCATTTATTCATTCATTCAGCTACACATTTTTAATAAATGCCTACTATTTTTCAGTCACTGTGCTACTTCTTGAAGATAAAATGATTAGGAACCAAAGTTCTATCCAAACAACCATTCAATTAGGCATTAACTTGTCTTCAACACACCCAGAAACTTTGTCTGGGTTTGCCACATAATGACTTTCCCCAGCTAAAGTAAACAGTGATTAGCCCGAGAACTTGAGAAAATTCAGTCCTGCCCCAGAATAGCATTCCCCCACTTACTAGGACTCCTACGTATTTGTTAAGTTTGCAGTTACCTCCCAGTTGTGCATGATATTGATTCATCAAGCATTCAATATAAACTTATTATTTTTTTATTTTAGAATCTTATTTGTAGAAATTTGTGATCTTATATGGATATTGGGGATAATCAAATTATTAAATTATAGAAATTCAAACATAAAAAAAATGATGAGAAGGAGAGAAAAGGTCTTTCCTTGAATCAAGCTTAAAATTTGCCTTCAATCTACTAGGCATTTCCTGCTTCTCTGTATCAGTGATTTCCCCCTTGGTTTCTTCCCGAGCAGAGAGTATTTAAAGTCCTTTTTCTCCATGGAGGCTTTCCAAATTATTACAGCCCAGAATGAGCAGAGAACCCTTATCTTACGCCTAAGCCAAGCAAAAATTTCAAAGTTATAAGTTTTACCCGACAGATACCAATTCTGAATGTCTTGATTTTTTTTTTATATAAAAAGGGTTTATTTGAAGTATATCAGCGAATTCCAAAATTAATGAGTGGTTGGAGAACCAGGTTAGAACCAAGAGTTTCTGGGAGGAAAGAAATATAACCTTCTTCCTTCAGCAGGATCAACCTACTTTGGATACCACTGTCAGAGCTACGACTCCTGATACTGGAGCAACCACTGGGGTGAATGCAAGTAGCCTCCCAAGCTCTGGATTCAAAGATGCAGGGTAGGTGCATCCAATTGGCCAGTCTTCAATCCCATGGCTGCCAGGGGCTTGGAGTGAGAGTCTAGCGTTCAGATTCCATGATGGAAGGTGAGAGAACAGTTTCTCACATACTCTCCATGCAATGGAAGATTCCTCCAAACTAGGAAGGCAGAGTGGAAGCTGGGCCACCAAAGAAATGACAAGGTCCCCTATACCAGTCCTGTCATATCCTTTTACAATTATGATTATTATTGCCTCTATTGTTCTCTCCCATTTGCACTATCTCTTTAAGTGGGCTTTTTTTTTTTTT
>JAQZBX010032755.1:0-25711 GCA_029593785.1 Cabassous unicinctus
GGAAAGCATAAAAAACAAAGCAGCACTGCTACAAAGCAATCTTCCCTGATGGCATGGCATGTGCTGCAACAATGCCCTGTCCCTTCACCACCGTGTCACACTGGCTGATGGTAATGCTGATAATACCCAAATTCATTACCACAGCAAATCACCCTTAACTAGAATGCTCTCACTTATTCAGTTGACATTTGGAATCCTGAGGTCTCAAAAAATAATACTGCTTCTGGATCCATCTTGTTATTTGTGCATCCCTATCGACCATTTTGGCGACAAGCCCCAGTGCAGCAGAGATTCAGCTACCCAGTTAGCTGGTTTGGCATATCAATCAACGTAGATATTATTCCCACCTTACCTTGCTATCTAAATCTCCCTTAATTATGTGTTTTCTTGTGTGAGCCCAAGTTACAAATTATTAGAGTCTACTGTGTACTTGGCACAGTAGTTGTTTGAATCCCATCAAGCTATCACTGATGCAGAAGGGAAACAGCCCCCTTCAGCTGCTAGTGAAAAGCACTTCTGTTCGGCAAACTTCCTGAATGTAATTAGCTTGCATTGCTTTCAATCTTTGGCAACAGTAACAAATAGGCCATTTCAAACATGAAGAGTTTAAAAAGGCGCCATGGAAAATAAGGGTGGAAGGACATAGCTGTTGGTGGGGACGTTTACTTTACCCACTCTGCTGAGTGCACATCCTGTCGTTTTTTAACTGCTGAGTGTCAGAGGGGAGAACCAAGAAATAGACACGGCAACTGGCTCTGAATTACAGCCATATTTTTTAAGAACGCTTACCTAAGAGCTTGACTGCATTATAATAAAGAGTCCTGTTCTCTGGCCACCATAATCAGAACTTTTCTTAACATACCAAAAATGAAAATCATGCCAGATTCTCCTTCTAGGCTCCCTCTGGTCTCTCTGGAATGGCCTGCAGATCTATTAAGCCACAGGCAGAGCACTGACAATGCCCTGATGCTCCATCCAATCTCCAAATCTAAAGAAGCTTCAGGACACCTAACTCATCCAAGGTTTATTGAGATCCATCAAGGAGCAGCAACTGAGGATGGAGGGTTCAGGGAAAGGAATCAACATCTACTGAGAACCAGCGTGCTGCAAAGGCTACAATTATCTTGTCTCATGGAGTCCTCACAACCACCCAGGACGTAGGATATTCTCCATTTTACATATGATGAAAGGCTTAATGACCTGGCAAGGTCACTTGCTCAACTGTGATTCAAAGCCAGGTGAAGGGTCCACTGCACCATACATGCTGTACCTCTCGTGGACTGCAAGCACAGGAAAATGAGAATGAGGAGCCAGAGTCCCACCCTAGTTACTGCTGCCTGCATGACCTTAGGGAAGGCATTTTTCCTCTCTGATTTTCAGCATCTGTGAATGTATGGCAGAGAGCTGAAACAGTTATCCTGGAGAAATCCACCTTATAAAAATCTTCTGCCTCAAGTCCAAGAAAGCTGGGGGTGGGGGGGGACAGTTTGTACTAACTCTCTTCCCTTTGCAGAGACCCTGTCTTTACCCGGAAAAGAAATATGAAAATAATTGATAGGAAAAGTGCTTGAGTTCTTAGCTTAACTACTGCTATCAAAATTGAAGTCCTGTTTCTGATCACAGTTTCTATTATATCCCTAACTATCTGGATCCCCCCACTCAATTGCATTCAATCATAAATGATAACAAATGAGCCACAGGAAGTTTTGGAAAGAACATTGCAAGGGATTTTTCTCTCTCACCAGGGGTCCTCTGCCAGAAGACAAAGCAATCTGGTCATTGTGGCCAGGCAAAGGAGAGAGACACAGATAAACAGGTAATCCCCACATAATCGGATAAGGGCCAAAATAAGGTTAAAGCCAGTATGCTATGTAAGTTTTTGTGCTTTATTTAGCAAACAATTATATAGCACTTTTTTGTGCCAGTCTCTATTCTAATCACTTTACAAATTTTAGGGCATGGGCCAACTCTTGGTTCTTGGTAGAAACAGACTATATGGGGGAGAGGAATTTAAAATCAAAGTAATAGCTAGCATCTCTTGAGTTTTTCCTATGTGCCAAGTACTATTAATGTATTTACATACATTAATTCATTTATTGCTCACAATAATCATATGAAATGGATACTAATATTTCCTCACCTGCTAAAAGAGGAAACTGAGGCACAGAAAGGTTAAGTGAAAGTGCTCATGGTTACAAAACTACTAAATAGTGGCCAGGATTTAGATCCAACACATTGGTTCCAGAGTCTGTTTGTAAGCCAGAGTTAGTTGTTGGGGTGAATTTTCAAAGGAGAATATCCAGGAAAATATCCTGCATCCACTAACACTCAAGGGATTAGCAGATATTCACTAGTCAAGCAAGCAGAACCCAGCATTCCCAACAGATGAGCAAAGGCATAGAGGCAGCTAACAAGAGGGCGTGTTTTGCAAACCACAGGTTCATGGTAGGGCTGGAGAATAAGGTAAGAAGGCATGTAGGTTGGAAATAGGATTCGAGAGAAGGCCTTAGGTGCCATAGTTAGGAGTTGATGTTTTACCTTAAAAGCTAGATTAAGTTAGCATTTTGAACATTTTATCTTTCATATAACACCCTGGGAAAAATGTAGACAACTTATTAAAGGCAGATAAAATTGAAGACAAGGAGCCCAATAAGAAGGCTACTGTATTATCCCAGGCCAGGGTTGATAAGGACTGGAAATAAGGCATATATTAGGATTCCTTGGTTTCAAGCAACAAAAACAAACAAAAAACATACATTCATACCCTCTGGCTCTTTGAAGCAAAAGGATCTTCATGGAAGGATTTGGTGGGCTCCCCAGACTGACAGGAAGCTGGAGAATGAGGCCTAAGAATATACCATAATGCTGGCAGCTCCAAAAGGCACGGGGCGAGAAGACGAGCAGTCCTCACATAGTATGAGCAGTCTGGTTGGGATGCCTCTGCAACCATCCTGCAATGAGTGACCTCCAACCATTCCTCTGTCCTCCAACCCATGTGCAAGTCTCAGAGACCTGGGCCAGAACAGCTACGTGGCCAGATTTAGGTCACATGCGAATATTCTTGCTGATCTGATTTTGTGATAATCAGGATAAGCTAAACATTCGCTATATTAGAAACCATGCATGTGTCCCCAGACCTAGTTTTTCTCCCTAGGTCTGGTTTTTAGAATGCTAGTGATGAATTAAGCCTGATTTATTATATGACCGTCCTGTATGGGAAAAGACTGTAACTCTGGGTATCTTTGGTCAACCTTAAGAGATATAGCAGGGGGGCGGATGTGGCTCGGGTGGTTGGGTGTCCATCTCCCATATGGAGGGACGTGGGTTTGGCCCCCGGGACCTCCTGGTAAAAATTAAAAAAAGGAAAATATAGAAGGCACACGGGTCACCAGGCCCTGTGCACAGGTGCACCGCCAGGCCCCACAAGCAGGTGAGCCGCCAGGCCCTGTGCATGGGTGTACCGCCAGGCCCCACAAGTGGGTGAGCCGCCAGGCCTCGTGCGCAGGTGAGCCACCAGTCCCCGTGAGCCACGCAGCAAGATGATGACGTAACGGGAGAGTGATACAAGGGAAAGCCAAGACGAGACACACCAAAAAGCCAGGAACTGAGGTGGTGCAGGCAGTAGGACACCTCTTTCCCACATCAGAGATTCTGAGGATCGAATCCCAGTGAAGACAGGAGAAGGATGAGAAGAGAGGGCAGGAAACAAACACAGAGAGTTACCAAGTGAATGGACACAGAAACAGCAAAAATGGGGGAGAATGGAGGGTAAAAATGGATAAAAGTAAATAAATAAATAAATAAATCCTTAAAAAAACATATAGGGGAGGAAGATACAGACTATATTTAGTAGTAATACTTTGATGATGTTCTTTCATGATTTGTTAACAAATGTTTCACAACAATGCGAAGTATTTGTGGTGGGGTGATGTGTGGGAGCCCTGTATGATGTTATGCATGTTTGTTTTGTAAGTTTACGATGTTTACTGAGCACTTATAGTTTATATATGTTCATGTATGAATGATAGACTTCAATAAATTTTTTTTTTTTTTTTTAATTTAGGTCACATACCAGGGATCTAGTCTGGGGGATGGGCAAGAAGAGGGATATTGTACTCTTAGATTCCATAGTGGAAGATAGGTACCTGGACTTATCTTCCAACAATAGGACATACAATGGGTGAGAGGTAATCAGCCCCAGTGGAAATGAGGGGGCTATTAGAAAGGTGGAATGGATGCCAGACAGTCAAAATATGATACATGTTCACAATACTGGTTAAGGAGAGAAAAGAATGATAGTTGAAGTTTTATAACTATCAGACCTTTATTAAGAGGACTACTGTGTGCAAGACAGTGAGCTATGTGCTATCAGAGATTTAAGGAAGTATAAGGCACTGTCTTGGCCTTTTAAGAGGTTCACACAGAACACTGGCTTCAAACACAAGAAAGGTAAATGACCATACTATGTGACATAGATCATGTGTCCAGTAAATGGTACAGATTATAAGACATATGAGATTCAGAGAATGGAAAGATTTCTAAATCTGGAATAGTTAGGAAAGTTATCATGAACATAGTGGAACTTGAATACTATGTAAAATATAGCCCAGATGACAGGAAAAGAGCATTCTATGCAGGGAGGATGATCGAAGCAATAGAAGTGCATTAAGGAATCAATGCACGGACAGTGGCCTAAGAGAAAGATTTCATATTGGGAAACTTTCCTTACAGAGAGCCAGTGATATCCAAAATTTACCAAAAAATGGACTTTTCCCCTTCTCTTCTTGTTTAACTAACCTCGGTCAATCATTCAGCAGTTCCCATTTCAAGATTTTAGGGAGGAAAGTAAGGGAGGTGTTATATTGGCAGCACGGAGGGGTTGGGCTCCAACTTGTCAGTGGCAGTGAGAGGAGAAAGAAAACAGACTCAAGAGAGACCTGCATGCATTGCATTCTAGGTTCTTGACTCCTCTTCCTGGACCAGGGCCACCTGGGTTGGGCCAAACATATCCAGCTCATGGTCAAGCTGCTAATGTCCTGGACAACTCCAGCTTCCCCATTATCCTCCCTGCTCTTCCTTCTTCACAGCTTTCAACAACATCATCTCTCCCCAACCAGGAAAGCAAAGTCCCAGGAAGAGGACTTCTCTTGGATCCTGGCTTACCAGTGGCAGGAGTCTTTTGCCCTGGCAGCAGGTTCAAAATCAGAACCAGACCTAAGGGGACCACTAACTCCCCATTCCAGAGCTTGATCACCTGCAGCATTCCTACTTCTTTAGTGATACTGCAGATCCCTAAGGAGACAATGCTCTAATTACACCCCAAGCTGCTACTTCTAGGAATCATTCAGGCCTCCAGCAATTCAAGATGCTTTCATTTCCAAACACCTGCAGGTGCCAGGAGGAGGCCCTGCTCGTCTTTCCTCTCCCAGTTTTGGGGCATCATGCACCAATCTCAATACATTGGGTCAGTAAAATTGTTATTGCTGAGGGCCAAAATATGCAGCAACCAAAGGCAAATGGTAGCACCGAGAGTGGACTTTTCCTTAAAGGAGACTCAGAGGGATGGCAAGGTATATTTTCCAATCAGAAAGGGATGGCCCAAGCAGCCTGTTTCCTTTCTGCCATCCTATTTTCCCTGTGGGTCATTATTTACCTTTAAAACCTAAACCCAAATTTGTAGCCAATTCTGAGACTCAAGTCTTAAAATACTTTCCATGTTTCTAGTTCTTTACAACATTCAAGGGACTAGTCAAGAAAAGCCTAATGTGTAGTCCAAGCCCTCAAGAAGCTCAGTGGAGATACGAAATCTAACTGCATGAAATTTACTCCTGAGATCTGCCTGGAACACTCAATTCCTTTCAAAGAATATTTGGCATATTACCCACGAGGAGCCACAAGAAAAGCAACAAAGTAGGTTTTATAGCAGAGCATCCCAAATATGACTGTGCTGGATCGATTACAAAAAAATGGGTTCAATTGTCATACCCTTCACAAAGTGACTGTGTAGCTCTTCCCATTAAGAGGTGGGGTCCAGCTCCCCACTCCTTGAATCTGGGTTTAAAAATGGAACTAGGTGAAAGTGTTGGTATTCCAGATCCAAGCACAGGCTTTAAGGGGCCTTGCATGTTTCTGACAGTCTTTTGGAACTCTGACTCCATCATGAAGATAAACCCAGGCTAGATATGTGAAACAACTGAGATGATCAGTCGGGCATACCAGGCCAGCTAGCTCCCAGTTGACTCAGCAACTGACCACAGACAGTCAGAATCAGAAGAACAATCTAGTCCAGATTTCCAGCCCACAGAAATGTAGCTAAATATATAGACTTTCTAAGTCACTAATTTTGGGGTTGATTTTTTACACAGCATGTGTAACTGATACACCCACCCATAGGTTTTTGAACACCTTATTTTTTCTTGAACATCAGGAATCAATGTAATTGTTGTCCAACCACAAGCTAAGCTGTCATCACTCTGCAAACCTACCTGGATGGGCCTTCCAGATACACTCAGATCATTTCTGAATTTTTATATTAACATGTCTGCAATTTCTATTTAGTCTTGCCTATTTTCCTTTCCTTACATGCTATCATCCGGCCTTCATTTCTCTGCTGGACACCAGAAATAGTGTTTTTGTTTTTTGGTGTGTTTTTTTTAATTTGTTTTATTTATTTATTTCTCCCCCCACCCCACCCCCCAGCCCCCACTGTTTTTGTGCTCACTGTCTACTCTCTGTGTGTTCTGTGTCTGCTTGTCTTCTCTTTAGGTGGCAGTGGGAACTGATCCTGGGACCTTCCGGAATGGGAGGGAGGCGCTAAATCTCTTGCACCACCTCAGCTTCCTGATCTGCTGCATTTCTTATTGTCTCTCCTCTGTGTCTCTCTCTTTTTTTTTTTAATTTTAAAAAGATACTTAGATTACATAAAATGTTACATAAAAAAATGTAAGGGATTCCCATATGCCCTACTCCCCACACCTCCCACTTTCCCCCCCATTAACAACTTTTTTCATTAGTGTGGTACATTCATTGCAATTGATTAACACATTTTGGAACGTTACCACTAAGCATGGATTGCAGTCCACATTGTATTTCACACTCTTTCCCACTCAATTCTGTAGGTGATGGCAGGATACACAATGCCCTATATCTGTCACTGCAATGTCATTCAGGTCAATTCCAAGTCCTGAAAATGGCCCCATATTACACCTCTTTTTCCCTTTCCCTGACTTCAGCACCTCCAGTGGCCACCGTCTCCACATCAATGATATAATGTCTTCCATTGCTAGAATCACAATAAGTCTATAGCAGAATACCAGTAAGTCTACTCTAGTCCATATTTTATTTCTCATTCCTAAGGATTCTGGGATGGTGATGCCCATTCCACCTCTAATTGAGAGGGAGCTTAGGTCCCATATGGCTGATGGATGGGACTCTCTTGCTTGCAGTTATAGACTCTCTCAGTTCCTTGGTGTGTTAGTTGTCCATCCTCACCTCCTTGTTAGTTGTCCTGGGTGAGTCCAATGAACTGGAGAGTAGGTGTTGCAACTCTGCTGAGGCTCAGGGCCCAGCTGGCACATGGCTCTTTGTCTCTTTTTGTTGTGTCATCTTGCTGCACCAGCTCTCTGCATGGGCCAACTCTCCTACACGGGCCAGCTCTCCTGTGTGGGCCAGCACTCCATACACTCCGCGTGGGCCAGCTCTCCGCTCAGGCCAGCTTGCCATGCAGGCCAGCTTGCCTTTCACAAGGAGGACCCAGGAATCAAACCCTGGACCTCCTATGGTAGATGGGAGCCCAGTTGCTTGAGCCACATCTGTTTCCCAGAAATAGTGTTTTAATTGTTCTCTGCTTCTAATTATTTGCCAGTTCTAGCCAATCTTACACACCATTGGCTTGGTATAAAAATGCCACTTTGCAACTCTTACCTGTTCTTTCTATCTGTGATCCCTCTCTGTCCAGAGAATTAGGTCTAAATACCTTATTTCAGGTCAGGACAAAAAAAATGGTATTTAGCTTATACACTTGCCACATAAAGTTGAATCAAATAGAAGAGCTTAAGTCTACTGAGTCTGATAAAGGCCCTTGGTAATCTAGTCCTATTTTACCTTTGCAGATTGCTACTCTACTATTTATCTACCTAAAACATCTGCCCCATCCCTTAAACATGCTATCCCTACACTGCTCCCTGGACTCTGCTACCTAAAATGCTCTCCTATTTTTCCTAATTTCTCTAAATCTTTATCTTCCTTCAAGGACCAACTTAAATCCTATCTCCTATGAAATCTCCATTTGTCCCTTCCCTAGTAATCTCTTTTTTCTCTCTCTCTCTCTTTCTCAATTCCTTTTCCTTTAATGCTTCCTTAGCTGTCAGCTATAACATCTGTATGGCTGGTTACCATGCTAGCCTAGAAACCAGGAGCCATGGGTTTTTCCTTCTCCAGCACCCAACACAGTGCCAGACACACCTGCCTGCAGGTGATGATAACACTAGGTAAAGGTGGATTAAATTAAGCAACTCTTTCCCAAGCCACTGTGAAGTGTTGGCTCTCCTTCTCTTTAAATACAAGACTTATAAACTTAATTTGGAATATTGGACTTAAAGAAAAAACATAGATCCTCACCATCCCTGCCATGCCTGTCAAGGGGTCACGTAAAGAAACAGAATGCTTCTCAACATGTAACTTCCATTTACTGAACACTCACTAGGTACCAGGTACCACACTGAACATTTCATTTGTATCTTATACCAATCTTAAGTGGTACACATGCTCTCCATTTTACAGTAAAGGAAACTCATTAGCATTATTGAGGACTGTATCTAAAATCCCACAGTCAGCAAGTGAGAGAGTTAAGATTTGACCCCATTTCTGTCTGAGCCTAAAGCTTGTGTTCTTAGTAAGTAAGCAATAATGCCGCCCCAATTTTGCTCTTAAGATGCATGGAACAGCCTTTTGTCATTATTACTCTTTCCCATCAATAGTCCTTACCTCTCGACCTAGATTACAACTCTGTAGGACCTACCTAACCTCGTATCTACTGTGGTATGCAGAATAGTGCCCCAACCCCCAAAAGATGTCCATGTCCTAATCCCTGGGACCTGTGGATATGTTATGTTACATGGCAAGGGAGAATTAAGGCTGCAATGGAATTAAGTTTGGTAATCAGCTGACCTAGAGATAGGGAAATTATCCTGGATTATCTGGGTGAGCCCAATACAGTCACAAGAGTCTTTATAAATGAAAGAGGGAGACAGGAGAATCAGAGAAGATGTCATAACAGAAGCAGAGGTCAGAGTGACACAATTGCTAGAAGAGGGCCACAAGCCAAGTAATGCAGGCACCTAGGTTTCAGCCCAACGAGACCCATTTTGACCTCTAGTACTGTAAGATAATGACTTTGCATTGTTTTCAGTCACCAAGGTTTTGGTACTTTGTTATACCATCAATAGGAAACTAATATGCCTTTCCATAGAAATGGTGTAACTGCTTGTCAAGATTTTTCACAGCTCAGAAGCTACAGTCTGAATAATTTAAGGAATTATTTTTATTAAACCCCTATTACTGAGGCATTACCAATTGTTCCCTCAATTAAACTGAAGACTGTCTTTGAAAAGCCCCTTCAAATTGCTTAAGAAGCACGGAACAAAGCCAACCTCTCTCTCCACTCCTGGGCTCATATACCCGCTAAGACTATATTCCATTAATGGTGTGATTAGCTGAGATTTCCTGTGAAACTAATGTGACTGCTAGTTTCCAAATGATGCCTCTCTTCTCCCAGTAAAATCAAGAACTGCCAATAAAGTAGAGGTCAGCTGCTGGGCCTGCTCTCACTCATGCATACCCACATACACAAATAGGAAGATGGCCTTCAACGCTGTAATTTCCTGACCAGCAAGTGTCTTGGGTTTCACTTCAGTGGTTATTGATGATGTCACCCAGTGCCTTAATATGGGACATTTCCAACCTTTAATTAAAGGACTATCATTTACTCTATATATTAACATCCAGAACAATAAACACAGTGGAACACAGTCATTAGAGGCGGCCATAATCCATAGCCTGCTGTGTACTGTCATCCCTGCTGCTTTTGACATCTGAAATAGGCCCAAAGAAAGCACTGCATTTTCAAAGCAGGACTACATTGAGGATATCCACCCCTGGATGCATTCCATCTTACCGCCTACCAACATCTTGGGTTCACCCCAGAGTTTAAAACCCCTTGTCTTTTACAGAGAGACATCCAGGTCTTTCTTCTCCTTTGCTGGAAACAATGCCACCATTTTTTCAGTTGATTCAGCCTAGTGGGCCTTCAATATAAAATAATTAAACCAATGTGGAATTAGTTATGATTCCTCATCGTAAGGGTGTCAGAGTAGAATAGCGCTATAAAGATATACGAAAAAAGAAAAGAAAAGAAAAGAAAAAAGACAATTGACCTTAAGATGACAATGAGAGCTAATAGTAGATACTATATAGAAAAAGCAGAAAAGCAAAAAGACAATTTCACCTAAGCTTAGTTGAAATATCTTTTCTCAAAGTTCTCTTTGTTTCCCACCTTTGTTTCCCAATTTCATTCAATGCATACTAATAGATCACTTATTGGTACAAATGAGGAAGGGGAGCCTTAAAGAGCTTAAGTCCCCTTCACAAAGACTAGAGCAGGGATTCAAGCTCAGCCAGACTCCACAACTTGGGTCAGTGTCCACTACATCACAGATGTCATGTGGAAAGTGCTGCAATTCTTCCTTCACCCATGCCCACGTGCACTTCATCCTGTCAACACAGCACAGTCCCAATTTCTGGGGGTCCAGCCACTTAGATTTCTGAGCAGACCTCTCACTTCAGGGGATCCAAAAATAATACAGAATTCAAAAGACTCCTCTGTCACCCAAATTCAAGACTCCTCTGTCAGTGGGGGGAAGGGGAGTGAGGAGTGGGGTGCAGAGACAGTCTTAGGCTTTATTACACACTTAATGGCTTGCACAAGAGATATGTGCTTGGACCATCGAGGGGATGGAAAAACTAAATCATGAGATGGGAAAGTGAGGACAAACGGGAAGCTTTCTCAGCAGTCTGTGGCACTCTGGGACCCAACAACTCCATGGTTGGAGTGCGCCTTATTATTCAGGATACAATAACAACCTCAGGGGGCCAGCAGCAACTCTCAGCTGCCTTACCGGTGACTCTCCCCCATATACCTTCCCTGGCAGAATATCTGTACAATTAGTAGTCACTTTCCATTTGGAACCCTACTGGGAGGAGCTGTTAGACCAGACCACTCGAAAAGCAGGGTCTGCCCTCTGGTCCAGCCCATAGAGGCTACCTCAGGCTGAGCCACCAATGCTAGGCCTGTTGGGTGGCAGCAGAGCCAGCAAGTTCACGGGCACAGCACAAGGAAACTTCATACACCTAGGGCAGGATTCCTCAGAAGGAGGCCTATAAATGTGGCAGGCAGGCTGCCCTGTGTGTGTGTTTTTAAGTGAAATGTAAGTGGCTCACTGCTCTTCTCAATTACCTGTGCCATTGTTCCTCTCCACCCATTCTTTTTTACTTTTTTTTTTGCATTGTTTAGGGTGGTGCATTATTTCCCTTGCTTGGGTTTGTAGAAGCAGATCAGAAGGGGTTTTAGCACATCACTGATTCTCTAAGCACAGACTCAAGAGTTTGTGGAAATAACTGTGCCCTGAGGCCATGCCTGGAGGAAGAATTTTTTTCAAGTCACCAAGTGCACATTTTTTTTTCTTAAAACCCAGAAACATTGATGGGGCAGAAGTGGAGAAAATGAGAAAACTCACCTTGGTGGAGGCTTCCTGGGATCCCCCGTGGAATGTGCTTACTAGACTTTTGTACACCCTGCATGGGTTTCTGTGCACTCCCAAACCTACAGCCTTACTCTTTCAGTTGAGCTCTCAGTTAACTCCTCTACCTGGCTATATCCACGGGCTTTCATTGTGAGCTACCGCCACCTGCTGGACCAGCCTGGAACTGACTGCTGCGGCCATGTAAAGTGGACGCCTGACCAGCACTTGGAGGTGTGAGAAAACAGATTGTCAAATTCACTGTGTGGCATTCCAGGGGGAGCCTCTAAACCAGCCTTAACACACAAGAATCTGTTTTGTAATAGTCTTTTGGAGACCTGCAGTCTACAACTCCCTCTAGTAATTCATCTGAGAGTTTAATCACCTTCTCTCAGAAATATTTTCCCTATTTGTGGTCTCAATGATGCTTCTGTTTAAGTTAATTTCTTACTAATCTGTCTTGGTCAGGGATGAAAAGCAGCTGCTGCCAATTCTCTGGGTAATAACCCTTTATGAGGCTGGAGAAAGATCAATGAACATGCCCCACTTCTCTGGAAAAGTCCCAACTTTCATTTTTCTTTAGATTGACTTCCTTTAGCCTACTTTTAAGCTTATTTATCACCTGTGTGGCTCTCTTCTGAATGCTCTCAATTTCTCTACATTTCTCCTTACTTGGGGACAGGATGCTCTTGTAAAGGTCTGGCTATAGCCACATATTATGTGTACCCTTCTAGATGCCCACTTCTTTGGCAAATAAGTACTGGGCATCTACTGTGGGTGAAACACACAGGTGAGGCCTGTTGGGACAAATGAATTACTCATGGACCTTCTGGGAAAAGAGAGGAGATGCTGCTACAAGGCCTGTGCATGGATCACTCTAACAGTGTGGAAGATACTGACATCGGTCATCGGTGCCACTGCAGGCCAGAGAAGTGGGAGAATACTTACAGCCTGTGTGGGGGTTTGAGGGTGCATGGAAGGCTTCATGTGGGCCCTAGGGATTGGACTGGCCTTTGAAGGATACTCAGAATGTGGTTGGATCTGAGAAGAGGAGGGTTAGGAAGGGAGATAGCATTCCAGGCAGAGAGAACAGACTGAGGAAAGCCCTGGAGATGGAACACAGGGCAGGATAGGAGCTGGATGTGGTTCCATTTGGGTGGGTCAAGGATACTAAGGAAAAATAGACAAATAGACAGGGGTAGATTGTGGAGCCTCCCATGCCAGCAATGGGGAGCCATTACAGAATCCAGGTATTGTGTTTACTTTATATAACTCCTGTTTGATTTTTATTAACTTGAAGACAGCTTGCTTTTTCACCATTCTGAGCCTAAATCATTCTCAGCTGCTCTTAGTGTCATTCAGTCCCCACCTAGTATTGGCTCTTGATTTTGACTTGTTTGTTCCAAGTCCCAGTTTGATTTTTACCCTGTGTGTCTCCATTTCTAAGAAATCTGACTTGCCCTGGCATTATTCACTCCCACTCTTCCAACCTAAGCTTTGACAAGATTGGCTCAAGCTAGCCAATTCTGCCTCAAACACTCCTCCCTTCTTTTCCTGATGCAATGGGTCTTTTGTACTCCTCTCCCCCTATAGGAGAGTTAGGAAGGTAGGACACTTGTAAGTGAGACTCTGGGCAAGTCACCTCCCCATTCTGGCCTCAGTTTCCTCATCTGTAAAAAGAGAAGGGAAGTACCTACCTGACTACTTGACTCCTTTCTAGTGCTTATGCTCTATAAGACAATAACCTCAACCACCTCCATCCACTAGCTTTACTCCCAACAGTTTCCATGGAATAGTTTATGCTTTCCTGGAAGAATTTGCCTATGAACAGTTGACTGAAAATGGGGTTTGAAACAAATTGGATCTCCCAGGAAGTCAACCAGCTTTGAGTTGTTTGTTTCCAATTAGGATGAGGTTAGAGGAAAAGATGAGAATCATGCCTAGCTTCCCTATTGACCAAAGGGCCTCTCCCCAGGAGATACTTTCAAATACAAAGGAGAAATGAAAGACTAGAAAGCACTAAAATGAGCTGCAAGTGGCATCTAGCTCCCTTCTGGAATCAAACTCTCCCTCTTCTCTACCTCTATCTTCAGACTGGGCCTGCTTAATTCACAGTGATGACAAAGGCAGGGCTTTTCCTCTGGCATGGCTCCCACTCTAGCCTTGAGTGACCAGTTGCCATTCCAGTTCTGATATACCCATCTCTGCAGATATGTCTCTGCGTCAAGTCACATACCACCCCTGATTCTCAGAGTCTTCTCTTTGGTACTACCTGCCCCTAGCAGGCATGTGGTAGAAGAATGAGATGAAAAGTACCGACAACCAGCATTTTAGGAAACACCAGTCTCAAGGTCCTGTCAGATAATTGAATTAACACAAGAGCCCATGTATCAAGAAAAGTCTAGAGGGTCATGAGGATTAGAGGGGACAGACAGGAGGGTAGGAGGAAGGGATTAAAGAGGTCACTAATGAGGAGTGGGTGTACCTCAGTGGTTGAGTGCCTGCTCTCCATGTATGAGGTCCCAAAATCAATCCCCCATACCTCCTTAAAAACATTTAACAAATAAAAACTATAATATAAAAAATATAATATAAAACAAAGGTCACTAATGAGAGGTAATTAAGAATACCTTGCCTGGTATTGTCCAAGACTTAATAAAGGTCACATGTGTGAACTTTAAAAAAAATAAAAGAATACCTTGCCTTACTAGTTCTATATTACTTTTATTGTTATTGTGGTGCTTTATAAAATGATTCCACATCAATTAGTTTAATTAGTTTTCATAATAACCCTGTAGTTAGGGGTTATAAATCCCTTTTTGTAGATGGGGAAATTGAAATTTTTTTTTATGCCTTACACTGAGTGAATTTGACAACCATTTGAATACAACTTTTCTTGGATGGGAGGAGAAAAAGATATGTTATTGAGATCCTCAGAATCTAATGATAAATTAACTCATAAAGATTTCTAAATATGGTGTTTTAAGAAATAATGGTGAAAACAATATGTACGACTATTGTCCTAGGCCCTCAAAACCCTGGACGTCTGCAGCTACTTAACAATAACAGCATCAGGCTTCTCAAGGAGAATAATTTCCATTTCCAGCCCTGAGGCTAACCCACAAGTGAGGCTTAATAAGATGCAAACTGGGGAAAGGACAGAAACCACAGGGTAGTGAAAAGTGATAGCAGCTGGATAGGCAAGCAGGAACCCAGCAGGGGGTGAAGACTTTCATCTGAGCTGGCCATTTCTTCTGAGTCCTCAGAAGAGGGAATAAAAAACACACTGATGAAGTCTTCAGATGATACCAATCTGACTCAAACACCAGGGAAGTCTTAAAAATGCTACCACGAAAAAAAAAAGACGTTGGATTAGGAGAGAAGACCCACAGGAATGTGGAATGTGCTCCTCTAGCTTAAAAAAAAAATCAGATTCTTTTTGGTATTCAATGATTTGAATGGTGTTTATAAGTAGCTGGAGCAAATTCCCAAGATCTCTCCAAGCCTTGATTTCCCCTTGATATTTTTAAGTGGGTAGATGAGGGTGTTTACATCACGACATCCTCCATGCCTGGAGAATCCTTTTTATACTTTTAACAACGTAGTGTTTATCCTTCAAGCCGGGCTAAAACCCCACCTTCTCCCTGGTCACCTCAATTCACAGCATTCTCTTAACAGTGAACTCCAACTATGTATATTGTGCAAATGGCACATCTAAATTTAAACAATTAACAACACTGGAACACTGGTAAAATGCAAGGGCTGTGCAGGGAGGGTGGAGGGTGGCAAGGGGAGAACCAGAGCATACATAAAACAGATATCCAGACAATAGGTTAGAAATCTTGTTATTCTCCGAAAACTACGTGAAAACTGAAGCTCAAAAATGCTACACAGCTACTCTTAAGTAGATCCCAGATGAAAATTCAAGTTTCCAGCATTCTCTCCTTTATAATACACTGTTTCAGCAGCTAACATTGGGTCTTGCTCATAGTAAAATACTCAAAAAAAAAAACAACAACCCTAATTTATAGGAAATTGATTAAAGCCTTCTCTGATCCTATTATTCCTTTCCAAATTAGAGTATTTGGGACTGTAAGAGAAAAATCACTACAAGTAAATGAAGCCACCACTCAATAACACTGGGGAAGTATAATTTGGAGACTGTTAAATTAGCAATTATAACAACCAAAACAAAACCTGACAATTGTCAAGTAATATGTGACAAGAGCCATTCTAAGAGATCTGCATGTGTCAAATCAGTTACTCCTCACCACAACTCTGTACAGTGTTGTCTCAGTTTGCCATGGGGCTGCCAATGCAAAGTATCAGAAATGGGTTGGCTTTTATAATGGGGATTTTATTTAGGGTAAAAGTTTACAGTTCTAAGGCCATGGAATGTCTAAATCAAGGCATCAGCAGAGATGCCTTCTCACCAAAATCAGCTACTGGTGATCCTGGTGTCCTGCCACATGGCAAAGATGGGGACTGATCTCTGCAAGATCTCTGCAGTCCCGTCCAAAATCTACCATCTCCCAGAGCTCAGCTATGTACAACCAGGCATAGGGCTTGTCTCTTTCCTGGCCTCCTCTCTCAGTCTCAGCTGCTCTGCTTTTTTCCCAAGTTCAGCTGTGAGCTATCAGGTATATGGCTTGTCTCTTTATCCTTGAGCTGTTCTGTTGGCCCAGCCTCTTTGGGACTTCAAACTTAAGCTTTGGCTGTTAGTGATCCTTGAGTCCTCTCTCACATGGCAGGATCAAAAATGGCAGAGCTCCCTCTCCTGTATGTCTCTCTCTGTCTCCATTTATATAAGACCCAGCAAGAAGGCAGAAACTCAACCTGAGTCACACCTCACTGACATAGTCCAATCAAAAGGGTCTCACACCCACAGGAATGGATTAGTTCAAAAACATAATCTTTTTCTTTTTGCCATTCATAAAAGAACTTTCAAGTGTTATGGGTGGGTACTGTTATCCCCAATTTATGGAGGAGGAAACTGAGGTTTAGAGAGGCTTTTATGCCTGAGATCACACAGATAGCCAGTGGCAGGACTGTTTGAGAGAAAGCAGGCCTGGGCTCTTGTCAACTTGTTACATGGCCCCCAGAGAGCAGATTACAATTACATTCTGGTCATTCTCGAGGCTGGACATTCCCTCAAGCCTCCCTTTTCCTAACTTAAATTTTACCATTCTTACTCCATGGTTGCCTTTACATGTGGAAGAAATTGAAAGGAAATCTTTGGGAAAGATAGGTTATCAATACATTAGAGATGCTTCCTGTAGCTAGGAATCAATATTCCCAAAACAAATAGGTCTGTGTGGTAGATTGAATTATGTATCCCCTCAAAAGACAAGGCCATTACTTAATTCACATTCCTGTTGGTGTGAACTCATTTGTAAATAGGACCCTATGAAGATATATTATCAATTAAGATGTGGAATCATTAGTGAATAGGATCTGCTAAGATCCTATTTAGGTATGTCCAAACTGAATAAGGGTATTATTATTCTTAATCTGTATTACTGGGGGACTTACAAAGAGAAGTCAGAGAAAGCCACTGGAAGAAGCCAGAAGTTAGCAGAAAACAGAAGAGCAGACACAAGGAAAGAGAGATCTCCATGCAACGTGAAGCAGAAATGCATGCCAAGGAATCTCAAGGACGGAGGTGAGCCAGCACCAGAACACTACAGACCTCAGGGAGAAAACATGGCCT
Source organism: Cabassous unicinctus (assembly GCA_029593785.1). NCBI lineage: Eukaryota > Metazoa > Chordata > Mammalia > Cingulata > Chlamyphoridae > Cabassous > Cabassous unicinctus. Next base: position 17,506 of record JAQZBX010032755.1, read on the forward strand.
TGTCAACACCTTGATTCTCGACTTCAGACCTCTGAGACTATGAGCCAATAAATTATTATTGTTTAAGCCAACCCATTGTGTGGTATTTGTCATAGCAGCATGGAAAACTAAGACAGTCTACTCACTTTTGTTCCTTTGCCCAAGTTGTTCCCACTTCCTAGAATTCCCTTCTTGAGTCTTTCTACCTGGCAAGACCCCACTAACTTTAAGACCCCACTCAAACATCACCTTCTCTTTGCAACTCTTCTTGACTCATCCACAAAATAAACCACTCACTCTTCCACCATCAAGCACTGACCATGTCTCTCTCTTATGAATATGTCCTCTTCTTGTATATACTGATAAGATGGCGAGGGACTCCAGGGCAGGAGCTAACTCTCCTGTGCCTTATTGGTGTTTGAGTCTAATCCCATCACAGTACCTGGTACACAGGAGGTGCTCAATAAATTCTTGTTGAATGAGTGGACAATTGAATGAAACCACACTGACGTTATTCACCTGTTTGACTTGAGGATCCACAAGTGGAATCCAAAGTGATTTCCAATTTGGCCTCCTGCTACTTAAAGGTATACCAAGACTGAAGTCCTGAGAAAGAAACTTGGAGGGGGATCAAAAGAAATAGTCCATGTAAGAATCCTTGCCATCATCCCATGGATTGTTATGTCTCATATGCCAAAGGAAAGAAGGAAGAAAGAATAAATTAAGTTAAACCAATTTGAACCAAATAAATCAAAGTTAACTTATTAATTAACTTAATTAATAAATTAAGCTACAAAGATGCTAAAATCAAATTATTTTGGCCATTGCCTCTTAGCCTTAACCATAGGAGTCCACAAAGAAGATAACCTGAACTATGTCAAACACAGAAAAATTATGGTGGATGTATTTATCTTCAACTGTTTGCCCAGGTAACTCATTAGCTCTCTCATGGTTGTGTACCATATATTTTTCCCATGACCTTTTCTCTCAAGCATCTGGAACTAGATGCTTCCCACACCTGCACAATGTAATTCTATATAATCTCCATAGAGCATGCTAATAATGAGCTTCAACTTTTCATATACAGAAGTGTATAAACTGTCACTATCTCCAATACATGTCAGAGGCTTATGTGCTTTCTGGGAGGTTGATACAGAAATAATAGAATCATAAATTTCAGACCTAGAAGACTCTTAGAAATATAGCCCTAATCCTTATCCCACTAATAGAAAATAGTTTGGAAAATTCAAGTGTCTTTCCAGGGTCACACAGCCAGTCAGGAATACTGGTAACATATCACTTAGAGAAGTTTGTTCTTGTGCTTGTAGCAAGAGTAGTTTTTTGGTAAGAATCATCCAATATCATTGCATTCATTCAACATGGTATCTGCAAAATAACCTCTAAAGTTGCCAGACTTTTTAATATGAGTCAAATTGGAAATAGTTTAGCAAAGGATGAGATGAACTTTCATTTATGACACTCTCTAAGATGCCATGTTTCTAGCCTCTTGGAAAACCTGGAGAGCCAAAGATGTGCTAAAAATCAGGAATTTCAGGAGATTCAAGATGTAGGAACTTAAAAGGAGAACAATCAAGTTGGAGGGTAAGAGAAGTTCCTGGACAGAGAGAAATAGGAGTAGATTTGAGAGATGAGTCCAACCATTGAGAGAGAGCAGTAACTTGTTTCTGTTTACTAATGTTTGTTACCCAAACCTGGGGGAAGACATGCCAAAGCCAAAGGCATTTAAGGGAAGTGATATGTTATCTCCAGGAGGAACTTTAAGAGCTAGGATATAGTTCACCATGTTCTCTTTTACATGACTTTGTGATCATGGAAGCCTGTGTTTGGTTTAGTTTCCATCAGCTGGATACCAAGTGGTTACAATGAGCAGTCCTCTTGCCACTCTGTGATGGATATGTACTATGAACAAGAAATACACCTTGCTCTTTTAAACTTCTGAAGTTTAGGGGTTGAGACTGGGCATATCCAGTCTGAAAGAGAGACTAGGGAGTCAGATGAAAGATGAAGTCTATTAGTCTGTTAGCATTGCTTATGGATGAGGTTGGATTCCAACATGGTTGTGTACCTATAATTTGACTACATGTATACCACTTATATTTTGATATTGCCACATGTATACCATTTATATTTTGATATTGACACAGTAAAGGATTTTGTAAAGTCAATGCAGAGCCTCAAACTGAATGATGACTCACAACAGAGAAGAAGGACCAGAAAGGGCAATGGAGTAAAGCTGTGCCCCCTGCCCAGGCAAAGCCCTTTGACTCTAAAAGTAGAGAAGACTATTGTCAGTGCAAGAGCCCACGTATCCTAATTCTATTTTTTCCTTGGCATTCCCATCATGTCTTCAATCCCATTTCACATCCCAGTGGCCTCCCCACCTCATCTCCAGTGAGTCTGGTGGGCCTGGACAAGCAAGTCTGCTCATCTAATTGTATATATGTGAGAGTGTACATGAGCCCTGTATGTGAACACATGCATATTCAAATATATACCAAGTACATGCTAGATGTGGAGAACAATACTATATAATCTCTGTGTATAAATGCTCTCTTCTATCTAAATGATCCAGCTCCTACCTAATAGCATTAACCTAGATCTAGCACTCAGTGGTGGATTCCTGCTAGACTTGAGACCTGGTTACAGATGCTACCAATGACCCAAACCAGACTATTATCTCACATCAAGTGCCAATGTCATGCAGGAAGAAGGTAAAGGCCTTAACTCACATATCACTTCAGTCTGCACCCTCCTCTAATTTACTATACAAGTTAATCAACACTAGATATTTCTAAATCAAATTTTTAAAAAATATCGATAAAAAAGCACTAACTAATAGAATCCAGTAGCCAAAGATGAAATGTACCTCCTCATAGATCTATTATATATACTTTTATAATTATCTTCACTTATTGCATGTAGGGTTTACCTGTACATGACAGCCCCAGACAGTTAGTATTGAAAGGTATATGGGTCCAATCCCTTTTTATTGATGAAGAAGATGAAGTTCAGGGAGTTTCTATGATATGCCAACATCTCCAGATTGCTACATCCATTGGGGTCTGGAAGAAGTTCCAGCACCAGGCTAGCCAAAATCTTTGAAGCTGAATCCTGATTGAGATGAACTTGCTCTTGCTCCCTTCTCTTGCCTTTTCATCAGCACAGCCATCATCAGCTTTTCATTATGGGCCTGTCTACTTCACTGTTTCACTAAGTGCTGTTTACAAGACTCACAGAGGCTGTTTTTACAGCTTACTGCACACAGAAAATGTTTTGTTTAGGCTCCACCTTGTGTCCAGGGTATCTAGGAACCGTTGAACTTCATTAATTTGAGAGAGAAAAGAGACAAGAAGTCAGACAAACAGAAAGAGACAGGTACAGATCTGGCTTCAGTTCTCTCCCTTCCCCTGCCCACCCCCCACCACCAATCTGTGTCTCTCTCCCATCCCCCACTCACCTACAGGTAGAATTCTCTACCAGCCAATTGAAAATAATTCTGGAGACAAAATTAGAAAGAAGGTTATGCATCTTGGAACTGAAGCTCACACACAACAGAGTCATCATGATATCAGAGTTTCATCCATTATTGCAGTCTTAAATCAAAGAGCCCTTAGCAAACATCTCTGTCTACCACAAATTATAATATAGCTATAAAATATTTTCTGTAATAAGTAATTTCCATAAGAACAACACTTCTCAGTATACCAGGACATAGCTTAAACATGACTTAGAATGCAGTTGGTTTTTTATGTACATATTTTAGTGGAAAGAAGACTTCAAATTTCCTAAGCATGATGCATTTTTAATCTTGCACAGCTTGGCTCTTAAGAAATGGAGCTTCTTCCCAGAGGAACTTTTCTGACTTTACCCTCCAGAAGGCTATTGGTTGATTTATGAGTTGTTCACACATTTAGGAAAGGTCTTTGGGCAGACAAAAAGAGTCAACCATTCTCCACTTCTGGAAACAAGACAAGATGCATTTGAGTCCAAATTGGAACTGAAGAATTATGATCAAATATTAGGAAGTCTACTCATACAGCAAGTATACACTGAAATGGATCGCCTGTGATGTAAGATTTAGAAAAAATTTTCTTATGCTACATACATTTTAGAACTCTTTCATCTGAACCAGTTTAGATGGAGTACTGCCTAAGTACAAGGGCATGCATTAGAAATCCCGTGCCAGAAGTCCCAACTAATCTGAGCCGAGTTCACAGATTTTTAAAAACACCCCAAGGAAGAAGAAGTCCTCACTGAAGTAGGACCAAAAAGACCAGTCCTCATCCAGTCAACAATAAACATGGATTCCTCTAAGGAAACCACAATCCACTCTGAGTTTGTGGCTTTTTTAACTCAATACAGACACCAAGCAGCAGACAACAAGGGTTCAAGCCTTCATATTTTGGTGGTCTTCAGAGATAGACTTTTTAAGACAAGAAAATTGAAGACAGTTAAGTTACAGCTTACTTTTTGAAAACTAAGGTGAGAAAACGTCTTTGCAGTCATTTGGCAATCATTTATTTATTGAGCACAGTATAAGCTAGTCACTGGGGATTGAGTGACAGACAAACATGGTTCCTGACTCATGGTGCTCGCAACCATGCACTTCAAAGATCTTTAATCCACATGTAATGAATGTTACAAAAGGAGAAAGTAGATTGAAATTAAATTGTCTAATAGAAGACCATAACCTAATCTCAGGGGCTGGGGAGAGCCTGCCTGGGAAAATTACGTTTAAGGTGAGACTGTTAGACTGAGGCTTGACAGATTGGTAGGAGTTAGGTGGAAAAGAGATCATTGTGTGAGAAAGTGTCCTAACAATGGCCTAGGATAAGAGAACATAGCATGTCTTGGGGACTGAAATACAGTGGGGAAGAAAAGGAGGGAGAAGATGGTGAGACATTAGAATGGAGAGAGCAGAACTAGATTGAGAAGGGCATTGCAGGCCAGGTACTGGGACTTTATTTAAAGAATAATGAGAAGCCATTGACAAGTTTTAAATTGGGACCTAACAGGATTAAATTTGCATTTTTAAAAGCTCTTCTTAGTCTTAAAGTGAAGAGTAGCTTGCAGTGGTGTAGAGGTAGTGGTGGGATATGAGTTATGAGACTATGGTATAGTCCAGGTGAGAGATGCTGGTACATAGACTGAGATGGTGGAATGGAAATGGAGAGAAGTGGGTGGAAACCAGGTTTCAAGAAACATAATATAAAGATATTTAATTCAATCACAAGTAAATGGTAAAAAGCCATGGCACTGGCTGAGATCTCCCAGAGATAAGAGTCCTAGTTTGTTCATGACGGTTCTGGTTTATGTATGTTGTCCCAGCATCCACTTTAGCATTTGTCCCAGATGTTTAATTTTTAATAAACAATTATTTTAATTGCTGCATGATCTTAACAGACTTCCATTTCCATATGCAGAATAATTAATACCTCCCTTTCAAGAATAGCATAGAGGGTGCCTGCTAATAAAACAAAATGTATTCAGAAACAAGCAGCTAGGGACAGCTGACTTCTTTTATCTAGGAGAAATATTCAGTACTACCTCTGGTGGCCAACCAATTGTACCCTGAACAGTGCCAAGGCTTTTGATATACACAAAGCCTTCTGACCACCAGCCAGTAGAGTCAGTGAGAAATGTAAGAAACTATAAATTAGGTATATGATAAATATGTATAGGAAATAAAGGTCCAGCAGTCCTGGCATAGAATATACAAAGTAAGCTAAAAACTTTTGCTAACGTGATTTTTGTCATTTACAGTATGATATAAGTCTACAAATATTTATTTTATTGTTTGATAAAACTTTTATTTTTTAATATTAGGCTTTCAGCAGAAATGAGCTGAAAATAAAAATTCGTGTTTAATAAAATTCAAGCACTGAACATCTATTTCTTAAGAAAGTTTATCATGAATGCATAACTTGCATGACAGAGTTGTCAACATTTACCATCCACAGTGTCATCAGGGGCTATAATGATATAAGTGAGCACATGAAAATAGAAAACCTGTATCTGCTGAAGAATTAGCAGTTATTTTAAAACTGTACCCACAGATGTTGATCTAACATGTGCAGCTGTAAGGGTGCCTTTGATATCACTCCACAAAGCATGACTTTTCATTAACATCAAATAGCTATTTTTTAATAATTTCATTCCTTTTCAGTCTCAGGTTTTCTTGTGCACATATAGGAAATAAAATAGCAATGAGAAGTATTGGTTCCATTAGAAGAATTTGCAAACTATTAAATGTTAATACTTTTAAATAGTATTGAATGCCTCAAATAGAAACTCAGTTCAAGTAATGTTGGATTGTTTCCATTCAATTCATTGAAGTTCATTCAACCAAAGATAAAATATATGACATTATTATAAAGGCTATTGAAAATTCAGTTAAAAGTTTCAACAGGGAAGTGGACGTGGCTCAAGCGATTGATCTCCCACTTACCACATGGGAGGTCACAGGTCCAGTTCCCAGAGCCTCCTAAAGAAGACAAGCAAGACAGCAAGCTGACACAACAGGCAGGCACAGCGAGCTGATGCAACAAGATGATGCAACAAGAGACACAAGGAGGAAAAACATAATGAGAGACACAACAAAGCAGGGTACAGAGTTGGCTCAAGTGATTAGGTGCCTCCCTCCCACACGAGAGGTCCTGGGTTTGGTTCCTGGTGCCCCCTAAAAGAAAGACAAGCACACAATGAGCAGACACAGCAAGTGCAAACAACAAAGGGGTAGGGAGAAATAAGTAAATAAAATAAATCTTTAAAAGTTTCAACAGCAAAAGAGAAGTCATTTTTAGTTGTTAATATGCATACACATTTTATTGGAGCATAGCATCATGGTAAAAAACAATATTTTTACTAAAATAAAAAGCCTAATGGGCACAAATATACTTGGAATTAATTGTGATACACATATACATCGTGGCTGGGTCCAAAACAAGCTGCAATATTAAATATATGAATATTTGTATATGTCCATAGATAAAGTAACAAAACTACAAAATATTCTTTATCAAAACCAATGATGAATACCAAAAAAAAAAAAAAAATAGTTGAACATGGTAGAATGCAATTTTTACTGCCTCACATCAATCAGATTTTTAAAATGTTTGAGCCTTTGGAAAACTACTTTCTAAATCACCTTAGTGTCCTGAAATGATAATAAATTTTTTTTCTAGCTGATACCACTAAATTTTTATTCCATTTTGCTCAAACTTATTTGGCAGACTGTTACAATCTACAAACCCTCCACAACAAATATCTAAAATTGTTGGATAAAATTAGGCAAAACGTTCTTTTAAATGCGTATATGAGTCCTTAAGAAAGAAAAGAAAATTACAGAGGCCAGAATGAAGAAAGACTAGAAAACCAGAAAAGCTTTAATACTGGATGTTTGGTTTTCATCTCAGTGACCCGAGCTTGGGTTTTAAAACCCACTTGAGGATGGGAATGAGACCTTGATTGCTGAGAGGTGCAGAAATTATAACTGAGACATTCCCAAAATGTATACTCTGAGTGGAAGGATGAACTTTGGTCCCCACAAGGATGCAAAAAAAAAAAAACTAATCAGGTTTTCCCTGGATTTTGACTAGAAAAGTCTCCTCTGGAAAATTCAGAACCCAGTTGGAACAAGTTTCATTGTTCAAAATTATAGTATCCCTGAAATCTAGGAACTCTGCACAAAGAAATAAACATTAAAATTGTTCCTTGATTAGAAATACTTTTGAGCACAAAACTGTTCTGGAGGAACACATCCCTAACATAATACCCAAGGGTTTAACTAATGGCTAGACAGCACACATACCCACACAAACACATATATATTTCACAATCAAAAATATAAAATGTATGAGACAAAAATTACCCATGATTGAGATTCAGACAGATCAACTGTAAGTTGATTTGAACCCTAAGAGCTTAAAAAAATGTTATAAGAGACTTCCGGGAAGATGGCGGACTAGTAAGATGCGGGAATCTCTTCTCCAGAAAACTAGCTAGAGGACAGGCTGAAATAGCCCCAAAATAGATCTTCTAGGGTTTAGGACAGCAGGTGAAGGCTGCACACCACCCAGAGGAGAGAGGAACAAAAGAGGGAAATCGCAACGACAGAACAGTGAGTTGGAACGAGCAGCTGCCGGCACCTTCCCCCACACTCTTTAGAATTCTGGGGCCTCTGGGCCTGCGACTACAGACAAACTGA